>JAGVSQ010000870.1:0-11404 GCA_022683975.1 Rhyacophila evoluta
TCCCATTAATTGGAAGTATATTGGAGGTAGTTGCCTTTTAAAAAAAAAATTGCAGGGTATCTTATAATCCTTCTTATATCTAATATATACATATATATCGACTAAAAATGCAAAAGAATGTAACTCATATAGACAATTTTTATAGAAGGCCCAAAAAACGTTAATGTAATAATTTTGGGTAAAATTCAAAATATTAAAAAGACACTACTTTGAAATGCATGATGAATAAGAATGATGTTTCAGTTACCCAATCTGATTTTAAATTAAAAATCTTTTTTTAGAAAAACTAATAAAATTGATTTGGATGAAGTCCTTTTTCTTGGTCGTAAATATCTCATGCACTCCTTTTTTCAAGTTGAATTTAAATAATAATTTGACATTTGCAGCTTACACTCTTTTGATAGAATATTTATTTAGTTGTTTATATCTTGATTATAGAAAATGGAGGTATTAACTTGTAGGTCCTTTTGTCTTTCTAGAGTCGATATATTCAACATATATTATAAAATATCTTATATACATAGCATTTCATTAATATTTATTAACTTAATTATTATTGGAAAAAATATTTTAATTAATATTCCAAAATTTGCCTGTACCGAAATTCCTGAAATGATATCTAAATAAATAACCAGTGACCAAATACCAGCGGTCTTATATTTTTTGGATTGCAGCTATTAAGAAATTAAATTGATAATTTTAAACAAAAAATATATTTTATTTAAATTAATAATCCCCTGAGTGAATAAGTTTTGATTAAGTTCATAATATGTTTATAAAAAGAAAACTCTACTTCACTTGAAAATAGAGGTAGGTGTACCAATAGTCAAGGAAAGCTCTATTTTAATTTCAACTCAAAGCTTTCCGAGTGATATGGAGTGCAACTTCCGACTTAGTGACGTACCTAAAAATAATTGCATATTAAAATATAAATTTTTTTTTCATTAAAATAACTAATATTATTGAAGATATACATTTATTGGATCCGAGACCAAAAAACATATCCAATATAAATGGAGTATTTATATATGTAAATACTAATAATATCTAAGAACTTTCTTGTTTTATAATATTGTGTTTATACTTAAAAAATAGCTATGATATATTGATATAATTGTTGTCAACGTAGAAATGGTCCAAATAAATTATATAGATTGTTATGTGAATAATATAAGAAAAATATTTAAGCGAAAGCAATTCGACTGTAACAATTAAAATAAAAGTATTAAATAATTATAACAAACAAAATTTTGTTGAGTTTTAATTGAAATAACTAATATATCTATATAATGATAAAATATTTATTTTTTAAAATCAATCAATTCTGTATAATTCGATTATTACTCTTCAGTTATTTCTTTATATTAATCTTCCTGTTTACTCTAAAAGGTCTTTTTAAGTACGACCCATACCTTAATACTTACAGTCACTTCTGCATTGTTTATGCGTTGGCCTGATTAATTATTATTGGGTGATATATACTGCAAGATTATGCAGTATATAACCTACTGATGTGAAATTTCAGGAACGCCACTGCACCAAGCACGCTGTACTCCTTACCTTTCTTATATTATAAATAAACACTTCGCCATTTTCTCCCCTTCTTTCCCGCCTTTGTGTTTCTCATAAAGTGCGAGTCTTGTGTTATTTATTATGTCTATTATTTAGCCCGTCTTACAATAAGCTTTGTGTACTTATTCTGTGCAAGATAGTTGATTCTATCTAGGAGGGACGCCAATGGGGAAATTTTATGAATATTTCACCCAATTTGACTACTCAAACACTTAACTATGACGTCGATATTAGAAAATGATCTATTAACATCGAATGCATTTTTTTATATACAAGCTAAAATATTACAAGGACCAAGGAATTTTATTTTTTATTTTATCATTCAATCTTAGATGGTCATATTTTCATAAAACGTATACACACGTATATATTCCGTCAAAGATTTAGAAATAACTATCTATGCCATTTAAAGTCTAAAACTATTTTGTAGTAATGTTTCCTCTGAAAGTGAAGCATATATACAACTTTCCAATGTGACTGTTGTCAGTCAATTGGCCACCTTGTTGAACATCCAGTTTCGCATCTTATGCAGCTGAGGGATTTGTGCTCCCATTCTCCGGAACCAAAGTGCTTATGTTACCAAACGGTGGTGACAATATGGTGTCAAAACTGTGGTGACAATATACAAAATCATACAATTGTGTAGAAAAATGAATAATAGTTTTGTTACTGTATTTTTTTTAAATATCTGTATAAAAAAGATTTTCAAGAATAATACTTTGCTTATTGTCGTATCATTTATCTCAAATATTTTTATTCTATTGTACAAATAATGAAAAAAAGCTTCAATTATTAAAAACTTATATTTGTAAAAGCTATATTTTTGTCGATAGCTATTTTGATAGTCACACTAACCATAATTTTTATATTGAATCTGAAGCTGTTTTATAATTTTTTAGTTTTATAATTATAAATAGGAAATGTTGAGTTTGTTTGGGATTTTTTTTTCGTCGCGTACAAAGTATCGATTTTAAGTTTACGTGACTTTAATTTGACCAAATGTAGACTGTAACTTTTACGTAGAATTTAAAAAGGCAAATTTACAATGCACGCTTTTCGATAATTCAGGTCAATTGTAAACAAAACCCGAAACAAAACAAAAAAAATCAAAAGCAAACAAAACAAACTGGTGGCGGAGGCGTCGGTTTAAAAAAGGAATCTTTTCCGCGTTTCCTTTGTTTCTCCCAGTGGCGGCCGTCGAAAATGTTGATGGAAGGATGGGAAGTCACTCCTCGACTGGGGAGATGAATGAATTGGCAAACGAGTAGAGATACTCGTACACCGGAGGGTTCGGTAAACAAGAGTGTTGTATTGCGGGCGGCATGGGCATCGGTTTGATATTGTTGGGCAGTTTGAGGGTTGGCACCCGAGTAATCTGGCACCCACATCACAATGGTGTCAAATGTCATTTGACAACAAATATATTTTTTCATACTTATTCACCAACTACGGATTACAAATAAAATAGCTAATACGAATTGTAATTTTGAAGATTATTTGATCTTTACGATTATGATTAATAATAATACAAAAAAATTAAGGTAACAAATTAAAGTGCATGTTAAAACCAGTTTTTTTTTACCATGTTCGCCCTGAAAGTAGAGTATATATATCTCCAAAATGGGAAAACGTCTTGACATATTCTTTTTTCCGAGAATTGTTTGTCAAACAATTGCTCAACCCAATGGGTATCAAGTCCTGTGTTTTTGGATTTTTAAAATCCGACAGATGGAGAGTCGAATCTGTATTCCCCAGATTGCAAAACGCGCACGCTACCAATTAAGCTAACCGGAGAGACCATTTCTATTAGTGAGATATAATATAACACTTTATACACTATAATAAAGCATGGAATTAATAATTTGAGGGAATAACCATTACATCCCTATACATTTTCACGAGGTGGCAAACCCAAGGATTGCGTTCGATGACTCGGTCCTCCGTTGCAGTCGCGAGTTACAGCCCCCCGAGGCGCAATATAGTTTTGGTTTCCCCTACGCCCCGATACGGTTTCACTTTTGACCACCACTGACAGGGGGACCTTTTTCAGTACAATCTACTACCGGCCGATGCAGACAATTCTTTTTTATTGCATAAAACACTTTTCAGGAGTGGGTGGGAGATAAACGGTTTTCGTTTGAATAAAAAGGTGAAATCATAATATAATATATGGTCGTTTGGTTTGTTTTGAAATTTTAGGCGCACTTTTTTCCAAAACGTTTAAGTGATTACCGAAGCGTACCTAGTTTCATTTCATTCGTTGATCATTATAAAATGTGTAAAAAATACTTGTTATATGGCAAACATCGATTGTGTAATTTTTGAGTTATAATAATTTTACTAATAAATTCGTTTTATCAAGTTTTTAATTATTTTTTTACCACGTGTCCTCCATAAGTGGAGCATATAAATCTTCGTAATGTGAAAACACGTATTTCAAGATTTTTTTTCTAGAATTTTGGTTGTCAGTCAATTAATCAACCGCATTCATTCCCGCATGTTTGTATATTTAAAAATCCAGCATCTGTGGTAATCGAACACGTGATCTCTGATTCCGAAGCTCTCACAAATCTATCGGCTTCTCTGGAAACCGGTTTTATTCTTTTACCATTTTCAATAGGGATTTTATCATTTGTTTCTAGAAATAATGACATCGAAAGTTATACTTTTAAAAATGAATACACTGTATATTTTTCTCTACCGTCTACCGTTTTTATTATCTTTTCGACCAGAAGGGAAACTAAGAACAAGTGATATTTGTGATGAGATTAAAAACCTTGTCTAACCTTAGTTCTTTTTGTATTTCACTTATAACTTATTTTGATATTTTATGAATAAAACATCATGATGAACTATTTAATGTCTTAACGTTTTCCATAGAAAGATAACTTTTCTTTTTCAATTTATCAATTGGTACTTTTACTTGGCTCTAATATTATATGCATGATGAAAAAAGCCAAGAAATAATTAAGTGTTAGTAGTAAATTGAAATAATTCTTTGAAAAACCAAGCATGGTATGGATTCTAATAATTGGGATCGAAGTTGGGGTAGACTGTGGGCAGGAAATCATCGGTAAGGAAAAGCAACGGAGATATTTCTCGAAGTACACAGATAGAGTTTGACTGAAGCGACAAGTCCAATTTGCATTATACAAAAATAAATAAAAATTCAATGAATTAAATTATATTACATCCTTCACCTACATCTCGTTAATTATTATATATAAAAATCCGTCATGTATCATTTATATTATATGAATGCAGTTAACAAACAGAATTTAAGCCGATGATAATTTAAGTATAAATATACAGTTCAAAAATTACTGTACCATGAATTATCTAATTAATACCATTCGATTGCCAAAGTCCAATATATCAAATTTGTAACGCCATTCAAAAATTACCGGATCCAATGAAGTTGGCGCCATAATATAAAAAAGTATTGAAAATGTTTTTAACGAGCTAAAAGGTATCGAATGTACCTTCTAAAAAGATACTTCCTCAGTATGCGCTTTTCTGTTTTCATTATTCATGTAAAATCGCAATATAATTGAATTTTAATTCGAAAAGGCTCGATAGCCAAAACTTTAGTCTAATAAACAAACAAATTCAGAGCAATATAATAATGTAATAGATACAAATTTAAAAAATATTACACATTGATTGTATCTCAGGGGAAAAAGTTTAATTACCATGCTTTCATTTGTTAAGTGAACTTTTATGTATTTTAAAACTGATTAAATAATAATGTATATAATACAATTAATTTCATCACCGTTGTATAATATATAATACATTGCTATATTTATTCGTTATTAAAGAAATACACGCAAAAATTTAGGGAAGCGCCAAATTTTATTAGTATTTTATTTTTATTAGAGATGAAGAAATAATAAAAAAAATATTTATTTGAAAATCCTTTGTCCATAGCTATTTTGTTGATTGTTAAGTAGTCAAATGTATGATTTGAAAAACTTTGTGTTTTTTTTTTATGAATTAATTAAAAAAGTATGATTTAATTAATAATAAGGTCAAACAATCAATGGACTAGTTACAGTTGCAAGCCTTGCGTAAAGTAGTTGGCAGTAGGCGGGAGTCCCGCGGGGATTCGCTAGACGCTGCGCCCGAGCGATACGAAATTATTTATGACGCCTCCGTGTTTTCACAATAAAATCGAAAGGGAATTCGCACCGTGGAAAAGCTCATTTCCAAGTCTACCTATTAAATGAAATTAATAATATTACGGTAAATTTTCCGGAGAAAATATTATTTTTCGTCACTCTCAAAAGCCGTTAAAATTTGTCGGATATTTAGTTTTACATAAACTTGCAAACCGACCATATGCACTAAATACGAGTATATATTTTTTTGGTTTGGTAACGATTACACTTACACATTTCAAGGAGTTGATAATACTTAAGGTGGCTACATATGCAACTTAAAAATTGTACAAGCATGTACCCTTCAGAATCTGTAAGATAATTTTCGCAAGGTTTAAGCTTGTAAAAACATAAATTACCATTGAAAAAATACATGCATAAAAAGATTGTACATGCTTCTACAAGCTTAAAGTAGCGTGTGTAGCCACTTTTACAGAACATCAAAAAAATACCGAACAAGTCACGGTGTTGGGACTACGGTGTTATTCATGTCAATATCACAAAATTCTAGTGAAATTATAATCTCATGAATAAAAAAAATGTCTTTAATTGTGCTCAAACACTATCAAAAAGTGTCCAAATTTGAACATAAAAACAATTTATTGAAAGAATTTTAATGTAAAACATTTTTAAATTAAATTTATGACGAAAATTTTGCCGTATAAGACATAGAATGTGTTGATATTTAATATTAATTAATACATTTTGAATATTGGTGTTATCTAAATTTAAACTCATCCGAACAAGTTTCACACGAAGTTGGAGTTCTCTTATGCTTACATGCTTACAGATGCTGAATGATTCTATCGGGTTCACAGTGACTTAAGTAAACTTCAAAACCATAATGTTGCGTATAGTAAAATGATTATTTATGTTCTGTATAAATATTTTACTTTAAAAGTGTGATATACTATATATTAATTTTCATTGATTCATTCATAAAAAAACGGCGATTAATATATTTTTTAAATATGTATGCACAATATGTAATATCGCTCATAACAGAGCAACACCTCATCTATCGCAAGATACTATCAATCACTATTGTTACATCAAATTTCATATTGCTTAGATTTTATTATAAAATTAACTAACATTTTAAATTTTGACATTGAAAATAACAGATTTGATTTAATGTTATTGACTATGGGGAATTCTTTTCATTTCTTGTATTTTGCTGTGTGGTGTACGATGTATTGCTATGAGATGAGCGATATATTTGTATTCAAGGTGGCAAAGAAGTTAGCATGCACGCTTTGAAACTGAGTATTACAGGTTCGACTCCTAGAGCTTATAGATTTTTATTTTAAAAACTAAATGGTGTAGCGCTGCATGCCCAATTGAAATGGTAATTGGTTGACGATCATTCTCGTCAAAAATCTACCAAGACAGATCTTTATATGGCAAAAATTAATATGGCCGATTTTTGAAGTATTTTCAAGTTGTGCAAATCCATATGTTCCACTTTCAGAACGGAAATGGCGATAAAAATACATTTAATCTTTACGATATATTCTCAAAAATACGGTAATTCAAATATTACATTAATACATCCCAAATATATTGTTACATTACTTTATATCTGCTCAATTATTCGTGTATATTTTAAACTGTATATGTTAGTATCGGCAAAGGTTTTATTTAAAAAATATGCAGAAGATAATAATAATCAACTTAATGAAATATGAGGTTTGTTAAGTATACTTCTGATGAAGTTTAATTAAAATTAAAAGTACGAAAGAGTATTATGTAACCACATATTTTCAATTTATATCAAATAGCAATTACTGATATGCATTTACATTTATATATTTTTTTACACAGTGTAAATTTAGTATTTTTTTTTTGTATCTTTATTGTGTTTTTATAGCCAACGGTTGTGCTGTTATTTCAAATTAAGCCGTAATCCACTACCGTATAGTAAGTTGTTAACCAGTACGATAGCACGAATGGAAATATGATTTTTTTAGCCGAAATTGGAATGAATATTTCTGTAGCAATTAAAAACTGATCGTTCATCTGAAAAAAACGACATATTTAAATGAAATTGTATTTTTTCACTATGCATTTATTAATTGTCTCTCAGTGATTTTATATTCAATAATAAAAACATGAATTAAGCAGCATATTTCAGTGATCTTTAATTATTGTCTTTTTATATTTACTATTATCTCGCAGTTGTATTTTAAAGGCATTAAATTTTTGATCTGTCAATAATAGAGCATCATATAGAAATATGTTGTATTTTTAAAACATAATTATGATATTTTTAATTTTTTTATTAAATAAGATGCTATTAAAAAGACAGTTACTCACCCTTAATTAAAAGGATTAAATATGAATATAACAAGCCTTGAAACTTATAATATATTTGATTATTTAAAAAATGATTGTATGAAACAGGAAACACTAGATGGACAATTCATTGGTCAAATCGTGGACATAAAAACTGTTGTATTAAGTTTAAAACGCGAAACTAAAAAAATGCATTATTTATCGATGGATGTTGGCATAATGAGGTAGAATTAACCATTTATTGAAATAAGCGTATCATTAATTTGACTGTTTTAAATTCAGATGCAGGTAAAGGTCCAGTCTATCTTTTATGAAATGTGATAAATTTAATATGAACCGTTCTAGCACACTTTAAACAATTGAACTGTCAAACACTTCTTTTACTTTTGTCTATTGAACCGTTTCAGTAAAAACCCGCTTGTCACCTGCTTCCTGTCAAAAATATGTCTTACAAGCCTTGACCTTGGATACTGATTAAATTATTGACAAACTAATAATTGATATTTGATTTTATATAATATGTAATTAACAATATATTTAAAATATTTCCTTTTTATTAATATCCAAAATATTTTTTTAATGAATAAAGGTAAGAAAAAATAAAGCATAGTGTTATATTCCGTAATATAATGAATTATGCATATCCTTCCATAATGAAGTCCCATCAAATGATATACAATAATAATGATGGGCCAAATGAAGTTCGTCGTTCATGTAAATAATAATATCGTCCGTTTGTGTTTTGCAAATAGCACTGTGAATATTTCAAATCAAGCGATAAATTGACCATAAACAAAATGAGGATTAGCGAAACGCGCTTTTAGCTCTGACAAAATTATATTGGTATTAGTTAGCGGAATAAAGGTTTCATAATGCCTAGTGGTAAAACAAAATAAAACGGATTGATTTTACGATTAAAAAATAAATTGGTAGAGAATACCGATCACGATATATTTGACAAAATAAATGTAATTTAAAGCTGTTTTAATTGTGTTAGAGTAAATCGTTAAATAATTCACTACTCGTGAATAAACTGAGAAGGTTAAATCTAAATATTTTAATTGTATTTCACTGAAAAGTCGAAAAAAACCATGTGACTGATTTTTTTTACAAAATTACCGATGTAAAAGTCGATCGTATTATATTAATTCGCCAATGATAACGCAGAATTGGAGGGTATTAAAATATAATAACGAACATTAGATGTCTTCAAAAGATAGCCACTAAATAGAAATATGTTTCATAGAGCTATTTTTTTATCTCTCAGAAAAATACTAAGACGGTTGTGTTGGAGATCGATGTTTTGAAGATGAAAGATACTCAATTAAGTAGGAAGACTCTTCTACAAATTAGAAGAGAAATGATGATCATAAAACACAAAATGAAATAAGTGAATTATGTACACAGCAAAGTTGTTGTGGGAGTGAAAAAAAATTACCGTGACGGAGAAAATTGACGATGTAGAATTAAGTTCCGACGATAATTCGGTTCAGCGAATGGATACTTTCTTAAAAATGTTAGTTCTCGTCATTTTTAAAAACTTATTGTTATATGTTAGTATCGTGCATGTTATTCAAATCAATTATCTTTACATAATGAACAAATCCCGAGGAGAAGAAAGAAGGATGTAAGAGCAACGTCATACAATTGGAAATAACTGTGAATACAATACAAGTTAATTCAGACTGGTTGTAATATGTTTTATGTGAATGTTTCAGTCACCTAAAATGGTAAAATAAATTTATATTGGACGAAAGAAATATTACAGTAAAATCAATATGAAGTGGTTTATTTAAATAATAATTGTTAATCGGATGAATTAATGAATGTACTATTTACTAATGTGTAAATAAACACAATTAACATTAACCTTTAATAATGTATTTATTGCATACAGTTTGTTCATTAATTATTATGTGATGATTCCATTATTAATTTATAAAACCATTCCGGAATTTTTGATTTTACTGTATTATGTTGGCTGTTAACAGCCATTTTAAGTATATGTTCATATTTTAACCATGTATTTATTAAATTTTAAAGTATGAAAAATAATGATATTTCAGTAAGAGTAAACGAATAAATACTGGATGCTATTTTTATTTTATATTGATTTATATTTACTTAAATGAAATCACATGAAAGACAACTAAAGAAATATAATTATCTAATAATAATAAATATTACATACTATAAAACCGTTTATTGTTGTTTTAAAAATAAAATCGTGGAGATTATTGTATTGTATTGTAGATTAAAAAAAAAGTTTAATTAATTTAAGTGCTTGCTTAATCATAATAATTGTATTATACATTCAATAAATTGTATCCCAACGCCGATATTTATAAAAAGCTTTTATTTAAGATTCCTCCGGTAGCTAAAAGGGTAGCATTCGCGCTTCGTATCCAGAAATTGCAAGCTCGATTCCCGTATTTGCCGAATGTCTAAAAATGCAGGGCTGGATACCCATTGGATTGAGCAACTGCCGGAAAACCAATTCTCGTGAAAAATAATATGTCAAAACATATCTTTACGTCGCAGAGATACATATACTCCAGTTTTGTGATGGGTGGTACATTGGTGAAACACGAAAAAATAAATCATAAAACAGATTTTATGATTTACTTTTTAATGTTTTCGCTGCCCATTTATGATGACTCATCTCCATAACTTGATCGACATTTTTTATTATCACGCATATAGCATTGATTCGAGAATACTTATGTTTACAATATTTATTTAATTAAGTGGTGTCTAGCATCATGTTATTTTTAGTCTCTATTTATAATACACGTCATTAGAATACGACTGTCATACTAGTAAATAATGTTTCGTATTCCAGTGTATTTATAGTAAAATAAACGAGACATCATTATTGCAGCAATCTATGTGTATTTATCTGATTGAAAAATACAGTTCTAATGCATTTATTGCAGTTATTGTCATATGGACATCGGACACGCAAGGCCGATACAATCAACATAATCGATAAACACCGACACAGCGGGACTCACAGCTTAACACAATTATTACGTTGTTTGACCTCTAATTGCTCGCTGTTTCATAATAATTATCATTTCATACAAATTAATATTGTGACGATAAATGGCTGCGCATCAGTTTTGAATGCAATTATTATCCCTATTGTTGATTGCAATAATTATTGTATTGTCTGATTAATTGCTTGCTGGGGCTTTTTGTTGATTGTATTTAACACGCAGTACCAAATGAGAGCTTAGCAGTACGCCAAATTAATATAATTATTCAATAATAAATTACGTTGCCATAAATCTAATGAAGTGCTTTATTCCAGTAAAATACACAAAAATAATGAAAAAGGCACATACCGCTAATCTTTAATTATATTAAAATTATTA
>JAGVSQ010000870.1:11414-33632 GCA_022683975.1 Rhyacophila evoluta
ATTTGATTTCTGGTACTAAAAATATTTTAAAAGCTCTCATCGAGATTTTGATAAAAAAATTACACGTTAAAGTTCATCAATTGCGACTCTACTGAGGAAGTAGATCCATCGTATTTCCTGACAAAAGATAATGAAATACAAGAGACGGCTGAAGAGAATAGATTGAAGTGGAAAGCGTACAGATTGAAATAGAGTTTGAAGATGAATACTAATTATTGAGATTAATAACTCTTATTTTAAACCAAAAATTGGCCGTTTATTTGTCTAATTTCACTGGGCTATTACGCCTTGAACATTTTGATAGCTTCTAGATTTATCATCACCAATCTAGAGCAAGCGTGCTTATCCAATGAACTAGGTGGATGGCTTAAGTATGAGTAATAACTAATCTACACGAAAATTTCTCTAAATTTTCATCCAAAATACAACAGAAGTGTATATTCAGTATGGAAAAAAATATAGTGGGGGAAGGTATGTTTTATAATAGTATTGTTTCAAATTCATTTATTGATTAAATCCTAACACAGTATTTTATAAAAAAATAGCTTTACCGAGGTAATTATAAAACTATATCAGTTACAGAGCAGCGGCTTGTTGTAATGTCTATGGACAGTGCAAAAGTTAAACAAAAATAACCGGCTGATAACATTAAACAGAAGATAAAAAACATATGAGTGAACACAATTTATTAGACAATGATATATTTTATTAGCAACTTTTTAAAAATATAAAACTTATTTGAAAAACTCACGAGTCTGCTGTTTGTTTGTTTGATGTCTGCTGTCTTGGATATAATCCTCGTATTTTATAGTGTTTTTCAAAGTTTGCACATATAATCATTTGATTATCAGAATTGTTAGTAAAAGTTAAGGTTTGATTGCAAACATCAGATTATTTTGAAGTATTTTTATATGATGTAGACTGATACCGACTGACAGTGATAACAATAGTCGACCAGTAACATTATCCATGGTTATAATATCCGAATTCCAATATATTTTAATGAATCTGGATTGAAAAAAGATGAAAATCTAATGATTATTCATATGCAATGTATAATAATAAATTATACCAACCTAAAAAACAAAAATAATGCTTATAAAATTTGCAGCAATTAATATTTAAATATATTTATTTAAAATTGGATAAGCTTTAAAGTTCTTGCCGTATTAAATTGTATAAGAAGGCAGTGTCTACTGAGTATTCATGTAACGGTAAATGTTGTAGATTTTTTCGTTTTTTTAGTTTGGTTCAAAGGCGAGAGATTCGCCTGGGCGAAGTTGCGCTTTGCATTATAAACATGCTCCACATCTGTCTTTGATATTCATTCATTCAATGGCAAATAATAATGTTGGCTCGTTAAAGAATACGAAGAAAAAATAAGAAAATTTTACTATACGAATCGAAACATTTTTAATACAGGATTATATCAAAAGCAAAATAAGCACGAAAAACATTTTTGCGATACAACTTTTAACCATCGCGGACAGAAAAATTCATTGTAAGAAATTTCTTATTACCGTTAGATGAAATTCACATAAAGTATGAGATACATAACATTTTTTATTAAAATGATGATGTAAACCAGAATCCTTTGTATTCGCTGTATTGGTTATTTTAATTATCGTGGACTGGACGAGTGTGTTGTGAACGAACTATTCAGCAAATTCGAAAAAAAATCCCAGTGGTTGACAGGAAATAATACATTATTTTTATAACACGAAATCGATAAGTTTAGCCAACTCCATTTCGACTTCTGGAGTTTTACAATATTATCATATTTATTCACAGTAGAAAATTTATATATTTCAGTAATAATTAAAATGGCAAAAATAACAAAGCAAATCAAATTTGATATTATTTGCCGTGTCCTGAAGTAATGTTATTACTTCACCCTTTTATAATAATTTATTTTGACAAGACATGTTTCATATAAAATGTAAGGCTAATCTCTTATAAATTCCTAAATATTTCAATTTAAATATTTCATAAATCTTATATGTTCCAGTTATTGTTACTTAATATTTCAAAGTATATAATATAATTTAGAAAAAGTAAGCTTTAAAAACCAATAATGAAATAATAAGTTGATGCTTTTTATGTGATAAAAGAAGAATGAAGTTTACGTTATATAATTATCTTGCTGGTATTAAAATGTAGTTCTGTACTAATGCTCTATAGAACAGCGAAAAGAGTGAAAAAAAAAGAATTGTTAAGCCGCAAACAATGCCATAAATTCAGGGGTTTAAAAAATACCACACATTGTTACATGGGATAATCTCGAGTAACAATGGCCTGAAACGAATTTGTAACTCACAACACGTATCGTGTGAGGGTATATTTCTCGAAGGGAAGAGGCTCTCTCGCACATCGGCTCCATATCGGTGAGGGTGGAAATCCCGAGCCCCAATCAGGAGATGGCTAATTGTGCCAAGTATCACCGATTTTTTTGGCCCTGAAATCAGTGGTCTACACACCGATTGCCGCTCGACCTAACAGACACCAAATTACGAACTTGCGGTGGAAAGGGGAAAGAAAGCAACGTCTCGGTAACTGTTTTACCGTATATATCAGAAATCAGTGTTTTTTAAGAGAGTCAAGTTTTTCGCATTCTGAAGTAACTAATCCAATCTCAGTTTAAAGCATTGTATCTTATGAACTTATTTAATATCTTATGGACGTGTTGTCGACCATAACATAATGCAATACTGTCAAAAATAGCAAAGAAATACATAACAGTGACCATGAAACATATTTTATAAATGATATCAATTTATATGAAAATTAAAAAATTATATTTATAAATTCTAGATGTAAAAGTATTTGAAAATAAATTATTTTATTATAAATATTGCACTTTTGATGAATAATAATATATCATAATGAATCCACACATATATCAGAATATTCTCTCACTTTCACATATATTATATTAATTTTAGTAGATAGATACGTATTTTTTAATTAATGTTTTTTTAGAATAAATTCTACTCATATCTAACATAGGTTTATGGTATCAATTATTTATGCTTTAAATAATTAAAGCGTGTCTGAATACATCCTATTATAATATCAAAATGTATATTTTTGTATACCGTGTGAAGATTAGGCGTTGAGTGAATTACGAACAATATTTTTGTAATGGTTTATTATAGAATGATACTGTATATGTCCATGATTTGTATAAGAGTTAGAGTAAGAATAAAAGTAGTAGTCATGTGTGGAATAAATAAATCGATTAATTGTCATTTGATATAGTCAAAACAAATTCAGAAGCAAAATTATTAATAAAAAAAAAATGTATGCCGAGCAAGTGTACGATGTCAAGTAAAAACATAAATAACGACGGAATGGAGCGGAGGGTAGAAGGACAGTGACCGCGTGCAGAAATCCTGCCCCCCTTAGTCTCCTCATTTTCACCTACAAGTCCCAACAACTAGTCTCCCCGCCAGACGCGGGCAGTGGGCACATACTTCGCCAATTGATTAGTATGAACAGCGGCCTCCAAATTACAGAAAGTTACTTCATTTGGCAGCACACTTTCGGCATCGTAATCACGGAGTCTTTTCACCGGAGAGGCGGGCTTCGAGAGATCAGTGACGTATAATACTGAACTACTAATAAGAGTATTAAGAACAAAGCAAAAGCTTGACGTTTGGGCTTATATTATAATACTGTTGGAATTAGATTGTATTAGTTTCAAATAATACCTGGAAATAAAGAACACATGTTATTAGTTGTATTATTGTGTACAGCAAAATTAAACTATTTTGTATGTTGTAAGTATTGTAAATAATTTATGTAAAGCTTATAAAATAACATACATGCCAGATAATTTAAATTATACTTGATCACGGTATAAAAGAATATTCATCAAATTTTGTGTTGCTTATTTAATATTTCTTTTTTGCCTTTGAAATGAATGTCGATTTTTCATCGTCTTAAATGTTTTTACTGCATCTTCAAAACTTTGTAATTAGCTATTTGTATTTTATTAGAATTAAGAAAAATCACATCGATCAATTATGATTATGAAACGTATTTAACAGTTTGTATGGATACCGCATTTCAGTTAGCTTGATTAAAACAAAACTGGCATTGATATGCGTTTCACTATGGAGTGTCCCTGTTCCCACACAGTGTTGTCAATGTTTTTATTTTGTAGTGAGTTTTTATGAAGAGAAAGAAATTAAAATTGTCCTTGTGCGGTGCGGTCTTGGATGAAAATAAACTTAAAAAAGAATATATTTTTTGACTATATGTCACACTGTTGACATAATGGACACCGTACTTACGCTCAATATATATTTGACGCTTTTACCAATATGGAGATAAGAAACTTTGTAGAAATAAAGCTCTATTAAATAAATTGACCATATAACGGAAAATCAGAATCGCGCGTGTATGTATAATGTATACACATATATGTATATATTATAGACTTATAGTCAGACATTCATGTTTCAATGTAAACTATATAATTTTTTGGATTCTAGGAAAATTACTCCCTAGATAAAAAACTCCCATAACATTGACTATGGACATCTGCGGTTGATGCAAATTTCGTGTAAAAAACCTAAAATTATAAACACAAAAAATGTAGAATAAAAACTCCGAGAATAAACTAATTTAAACTAATATGGAAAAAAAAATTGATAAATTTAAACTTATATTAATATCAATACTGCGTATTGTACTTGTGTGCCACTGGTCTAAGAAGGTTGGGGTGGCTACTGGCGGCTTATTGTTGGCTTGTATGAAAAGGAACCTCATTGTGTCGAGACTTGACTTGCTGAAATAGTTTCAGTTTAAACTTCAAAGTGGTGAATGTAATCGCTTACTTTGAAAAATAGCGCATTGTCTTTCATTGTTATCTTATCACATCGCATAATAAAAGCTTGATTGATTTTGTAAATTTCACTGAAAATAAATAATAAATTGTTACTCAAAAATGGGGTTTCATAAACTTATTTAAGTGTTGTGTACTGTAATATATTTATAGTGAACATTTTTGTATTGCTTTAAAGAATAATTCTGTAATTATTTTATGAAATTCACTTAATGAATTTACATATCTCTAAAAATAATAATTAGAGTAAAGATATGTTTAGTTAAAAGGTGATCAATGAAAGCTAAAAACTGATGTTTAAATTTTGAAATCGTGAAAAATATTGACATAAATGAGTTTTTTTGCTTTGATTTAATGGCAAGTACAATTCTCATTATTTCAAGATTTTACAAATTCAAATACGCAAAATACTCAACCAATAAAATTTGATGACAATTGATAGCAATTTGTTGACAACCAACTATCGTAGAAGAAATCACTTTTGAAAATGCAGAAATTAATATACTCAATTTATGGAATGGTCATATTTAAACCGGTGAGATTCATATGCTCCACATTCGAAATGAACATGATAAAAAATATTATGTTATAAAATGATAAAAATAAATATAAACAAGAAATTGTGTTACATTTAATGTCAATAATGTTTGTAATAAATAGTCGGGCAGTTGTATTTAAAAAAGGCGATATTTTAGTTTAGCAGATTTTAATTCCCTTATATATTTTTTGGATAAAAAAACGAGTAGGAATCGTTTGAAATTGTATTATAAGTACTTGTATGAGGGAAGACCATAAATTTTACAGAATAACGTAATGTGTTATTTTTTCTCACGATACAGTTAGTGTTAATCGCGTGGGTATGGTTCGGGCAGGCGAACAACCAGTTTATTACAATTTTAAAGGGGTGAGCTTTAACAGATATCTATTAATCGCTTGGATTTTAATAAGAGGATTTAGTATAAATTTAGATTCAATTTTGGAAAATTACTCGTTTTATATCGCTTCCATGATGTTTGGTATACACACTCAATTGTAAACATTTTTAAATCGTAAAGATTCATTTGTTTCATGTATTTTATATTTGATTTAATGAAATACTTTTGGTATTAATTTGGGATAATTTGACTATGGTTATATTTCTACTTTTTGTCAATTTAAAAAAAAAATTGCCAGCTTCTGTTTATAATTGTTTTTAAATTTATGATTTGGAGGTCGATTTTGCCTGTGTCACATAATTTGAGGTTATGCGACTTTGAATATGCCGATGATGTGATCATACTCGATACATCTTACGAAAGTACCCATGATACTGTCTACAGGTTGCAAAGGAACTTGTCCTACATTGGCTTAAGCGTAAATACTAAAAAGACGAATGTGATGTGCAGCCACTCCTGTGATGACTCGGACCACACCTTGAAGAGTGAAGGACAAGTTATGAAAAAGGTGGATATAAGTCCCGTGTGGTTAAATGCTAAATACATAAAGATATAAATGCTGGGTTGAGCGATTGGCTATCCGATAGAAATAATAATTATTCTATTAATATTTTTATATTTCTATCATAAAGATTTATATGTATCTATACAGAACGATCGGGATAAAAATATGTAGAAATTTAATCTATCGAGACATAATTAATATAAAAGTGAAAAAAAGTTAAATCTTATTTTATTCTAAGAGCAATATTTAAAAAAATGATTTTTGAATTGTTTTTGTATGAATAACTGATGCTGTCGTTATTAATGTTTCTATTTTTTTTATTTCAATAGTTATAAATAGTTTATTTTTTTAATGTATATTGTTTCAGTAAGTGTATTACTAAGAATCATGATTTAACAGAAAATGATACAATTTTAAACATCAAAACTATTTTATTAGTTTTTAAGTAAGACCTACAAAGACATCTTCCCATAAAAAGGTTATTATTCTATCGATAGGTTAGTATTTATATTAAAATATAACTTTATGGATTGAACAATAATGTCTAAAAAATCTTATAACTGAAGAATCTAGATTTTTTATAAATTAAAAATAAAACGCGACTAGTGAAGAAAAAGTGAAATATAATAGATAATTAATGGTTCGTAAGGAAGTGAGAATTATAAAAATTAAATTTGATTACTAAAAAAACGACAAGAACACAGCATTCAAGTTTCTTTGGAAATTGTATGCATCGGCTCATCCCACGTTATACGAGTATAGTTTCCGGTTTGGTCGTTTGCCAAATTACATTACGTGTCTTTTGACAACGACGCCGACGGAAAAGGCGTCTAAGATATAGCAAGGTCTTCCCATGATAGATTGAAGACTTACACACTAGGTGTGTTGTTGATTTTTATTACACACGAGAAAAATAATCATGTAATGCATGATTCGGTATTTCATACCTGATCATTTTATGGGATCGATATTATATACCATTTGATGATTTTATATGGTTACTATTAATTCAATGTGATAGTATATTCAATTAAAATAATTTATATGTGTTAAAAATAGTGTAATTATAAAGCTCCCTAGTTTGCCTAACATCTGAATACTATTATTGAATGATAAATTTTATACATATTATTTTATGATCAATACAAAATTTAAAGAAGAAAGAACGTTTTGAAAAAAAATAATTTGAAAAGTGTCTTAATATAATTTTATAAGTACTAGTTGTCAACTGTGCCTTTACACATATTCTTTTATATATATAGATAGCTATATATCCAATCACGTGGAGTATTAATGAAGTTATTATAGCACAGAGACATAACGACTGTTTCAATTATACTATAATAATATAATACCATCATTTTATTGATGTAAATATTATCAAATGCAATAATTTTCAATATTTACATCATTTAAGACAAGATATAGTTTATCTATTGACATTATCGATATAGATCAGTACTTCCCAATTACATTCATGTCACGGCCCCCTAAATCTAAAAGAATTAATTTCAAGCCCCCCCCCTCCAAAAAAAAAATTTCGCATGCGCTTACATCATCTCGGTGTACATAAAAAAATTCATATGTGCTATTATTTAACAGACTTAAATATATACATTTCCTAGATATGTAATGTGGAAAAATATTCATAAATGAATATTTGTACTTTGTACTGAATATTTTCGCGGCCCTCAATTTGGGAAGCATTGATATAGATAATGAGAATAATAAATGGTTTTCAGATTGGCTGTAAATATAAAATGCTTGTCGTTAAAAGTTTGTTCTGTATTTAGTGATATTGTTTTTCCCATTTTATTAATTTGATGACAATATAAAGACGAAAAATGTTATTTTCCTCTTATAATTAAAATGTATAAATTATATAGTGTCTACGTGTTTGTTATATTTTTATGTTAGAGCAAAACGTTTTTATATGTGATTTATCCAAATTTTTAGATTATGAAAAAACTCGTACAGGTCCATTAAATATATAATATCTATTGTGCAAGATGGATATTACTTCAAATTCCCTGATGCATTTGCACTTTCTTCACGGAAATTTTCTCAGAAAGAAGACATATGCGACTCAGAGTTGTGAATAATAAATGCAGATGTATGTCAAATGGGAAACACGTCTCGGAGGCTGTTCTTTTTGAATCAGAATCAAAAAAGCAATAGATAGTTGTTGCACTCGATCTCAAGGCAGTTGCTATGGAGCAACATATAAAGAACAGGGTGTAACAAAATAAACCGTTTATTGTTGAACAACGTGTTTTTTTGTAAACTCAATAACTTAAATATATATTTGTAAATGTACTTAATTTTAGATGCAATATATTCCAGATTTCCCGGGCGATTAATGTTTAAATAGATTGAAAAAATGTGTTTAAATTCTAATTAAAATTAAAATAAACAGAACTTTTTTCAAAAAGTATAAATATACCAACTGTTTTCTCGTATATTAAGCAAGAAGTTATTAATTACTTATTCGAATCTGTATATTTATGTCTTAATTTCGTAAAAATCTATATATCCATGCTCAGAGCTGTCAAAAAAAAAATAAGCCAATTTAAAATACACACCATTATTATCTTTTTCGAATTGCCAGAGATTAGTTGAAATAATTATTTTTAATAGTACATTTCTTTTATGGTAAATATTTTATATTTTTTTTATTAAATTAACAAAATATGTGTGTATCCATATATAAACGTACTTGCCTTGGTACGTTATATTATATCAATAATAATGCATATTTTTCTTCCTACAGTATGAGTAGAATTTTTATCTAATTAAATTGATATTGAAAAAAGAAGGTATTTAAATGTAAAAAAAACAAAGATGTATAAATAGTCTTTGTTATTCTATAAATATATCTTTACCGCTATGGGTTTTTGGTTTATGTAAAATACTAATTCATATTGTATCATGTAATTTCGTTCGTAAAATATTGCTAAAAATACTTTTGCCATCCAGCTATTATATTTTTCAAAAATATTGTTATTACATACAAGTAAACACATATTGAATGAACTTTAGATTTTCTATGACGTACCTACTGTAAACATATATTATTCAGATCAAGCGTTTTCAGATGCAAAATCCAATGAAATAACATACGTTCGTAAATAAGATTTACTTCTTAGATACAAAGTATCGCATACCACTTTGTATAGACACCCGTCTGAGATTAGATGAATTCCTGTTCGATTTCCAGCGAGGATGTGATGGTGGAGTTAGTGGACTGTCCGCTCGCCGATACGTGCAAGCCCACCCTTCTACGTGCCTCTTCACATGAAATAATCTTACATTCACAAGTCACAAGTCACAAGTGGTGCGAATTCATCGAATGCCTTGAAATTTTTCAATAATATATATATTTTCTAAAATTGTTACGTAAATCAATTTATAGCTGAGCTCTTAGTTTGATACAAAATAAAAAACTTTGTTTGATTAAAGTTTATATTAATATTTATTTATTAAGTGCACATTTGAAAATTTAAATAAATTAAGTACTTATTGTGCAGTGATTTCCCGATACACAACATGAATCACTCATGGTAAAATATGATTAATTGTAACATAACTAATTGAATTAGTTTTTATTTAATAAAATCCGTTTCGCAATGATTGAAATGAACATTATCATTAAATTATATTATTTTTATAAAGCTTAATTATTGTTTATGTTTATTTTTCTTGAGACACCAAAATTAAATTTATGCTTAATTATAGTAATGACACAATAGACATGAAAACTGATTAACTTGTATACTATATTTATAATCCAATGTAAAGAATTACATTATATTTTTATTAACATTGACATAATAAATATGAACGTCACTTGTATTTATATGTTTATTTTTATACTATATAGTCTACGATATTAAAAAAAATATATTAGATGTATTTAATGTGCATGAAAAAATGAAACTGTTCTTGAGAATGAAGTTACTTGGTTAGTCACGATAGTAAACTTTAGTTTAAATATGAAATAATAATTAAAAGGTTATTAAAAGAATTAAATTTTTGACAATTCTCGTGTGAAAGATTTTGAAACTTAAAACAGCTAATATTTTTAGTTCGTGTAAGTAATATTTTATCCTTTTTAGTAGAATGTAAAAGTACGACAAATATTTTATATGATTCGTTAATTAATTCTAGATATAACTTTTACAGGGCAGTTCTAGGTATAATTTAATAAACGTAACAAAAACTTCATATATGTACTTTATTTCTTTATATAATAATATTAAGAATATTATTAATGTATATTATTAACAAAAATAATATAGGAATAAGAAATAGTGTATTTACTATTTACACAATATTAATTATTAGATCGAAACATTCGATTGCCATGCCACAGAAATGTGGTATATTATTGAAATTGAAGTTATACGTGTGCAATGTGCGAAGAAACCTGCGAGGGGCATTATCACTGGACCCTCTGCCTCTGCAAGTGAACGAAATATAGAGATGGTTTTCGATAAAGAATCAAAAGTAGGCAATATTTTAAGTACCTATTGTAAATAAATATTTTACACATACGTATCTAATGCACAAAATATACGACATGTGATTGATTGGTGGTAGTATTAGACAAATATTCCTTATATATATTTAAATTGGAGTTTTATTTTGTTGTCAAGTTTGAATAAATTTCTATAAAATGTATTACTTAATGTTATATAATTGGTTAATATTTTGTTGAAAGAAGCCGTCTATTTAAATATAATAACTGTAAAGGTATTGTTCTTGTTTACTTTAATGAATATAATGGAATAATATTTATGTCAAACATTTTATTTGAATATTTTAATGTCAGACAAAGGGCTTAACACTTTAAAAAGTGTTTAAAATATACGTGCTAGAATTTTTAGTTACCATTTTTGTTATCAAAGTATGATATAATTATACGTTTTAAATGTAAAAATCTTTCTTAACATATTACAAATAAAGAATAACAACAGCTTGTTAGGAAATATATATTAATTTTCACACGAACTTTAAACTATTACGATGAGTGAAATTAAATGAAATCGAGGGATATAATTAGTATATCTATCTATCTTAAATATTTTCGAAGTAAATGTATATAATATAAAGAAGTTTTTTTGCATAAATCAGTTCAATTAGTGAAACAGAGTTATCCTAAAACATCTTTTAAGAGTGTTTTAAAAAATATTTGTGAAAAATTTCAAAATATGGTTACGAAATCTTGAAATACAATATTTATACAGAATGAAAAAAAATATTATGCATTTAAAAATTGGAAATAAAAATATAAAATCAATTTTTTATTACACATTAATGTTTGTGAAAGGCGGGACTATAAATATATATATATGAATTTGTTTGAATTAAAGCATAATAAATTCATTATACCTATGCTAATGAAAAAATAATATATCCACCTTTGTGTGGTATATTTAACAATAACAATTATACTCAAAGGTAACAGTGACTTTCTTGCGGTATGTATCACATCCTTATGCAGAGGACGCAGGGCGGCGTTGCTTCACGTTATTGCCTACGTGACTGTTAGATATCAATCCACTATTTCCTGTTACTTATTCCCATTTTTCACTTCCTCTTTCGTGAAAGTTTTTTTCTATCTCTCTCTTTTCTTCTGGTACTATCTCTTAGGTTAAATTAAGTGAGAATTACTTGCTAGAAAGGTGTCGGAACGAATGTTTGCTATAGTGGACACGTTGCAAATGAAATCATTCCTGATAAACGACATACGACTTTCTACAGACAATATTGAATTAATGCGAAACAGTTCACGTGCACAATAACTTTATTTTTACCAAACCTTCAACGAATAATGCTTAATATGCATTTCACTTGAATTATATTATATTTTATCCGTGAAAATTTATTAAAAATATATATTTCGTGTTAAAAATAGATTCAAAAATGTTTTAACAAACAAAAAAAAAACGCATTCAACGAATTATATTTAAGTTTGCAGTATGATTAAAAATACAATCATTATATTATCATAATTATTTTTACAATTCTTGATGAAAAAAGCAGACAATATATTTATCTTAAGATATATGAATATTTCATATAAAATGATGTTTTATCAAAAATGTTGTGTTAATAATGTTTTTATCTAATTTGCAATACTCTTTTATTATTTTTTATTATATTTATTATATTTATTTTCTAATTATTATTTCTTATACTTTCTCGTAAATATAGTAAACTGTATCGAATATGATGTTAACAGCTAACCATAAGATATATGAATTGTTAGTGAAACTAGTGTTTAAGAAAAATATACATGGACGTGCTTAAATATTCATTAACAAATATCAAGTAAACAATGACAAATAAACGACAATTGTCAACGTATTTCTATTATTGTTTAATTAATTCCAGTAGTAAATAAAAACTCAATTTTTTTTGCATATGTTCTAATCTTTTCATTTAGAATGAAAGAATATATTATATGCAATAGAGAATAGATGAGAGAAATTGTTTTATTTTAGAAAATAAAAATACATTTTTTCTTTTAATTTAAAAACATTTTTAATAAAGTAAAGAATTTCAATATTTCAAAATATGAAAATGTAATGAAAAGTATGAAAATTTTTGAAAATTATTAAATTGAAAAAAGTTATTTTTTATAATGATGAAAAAATTATTTTTCATATAAAGTTTTTCGTTAATGAAGTTTTTTTTTGAATAAATTGAGAAAAAATGGTCCCAGTGGGAAATAAGTAGCATTGGAAAAATTGATCTCGTCAGAAACAACTAATAACGATAAAAGGGATAACACCCTCCGGGCAGTGAGTCCTCACCTGTTTCCAACGAGACGTTGACAATTCGTCATTAGAATAATATTTTATCTCCAATACATATACATAATATTCACTCACATATTGTAGGTCTTTTTTCATAATAAAATGACACATGAGACTTTTTAATTTTGATGAATCGCCACATTTCGTAATGATATAATTTTTATTATATGTAGTTAAACAATTATAGTCATTTTGATATATTGAACAAACTTTTAAAATATGATATTGTGTATTTTGTTCTGGGTCAATTCTTACAGTTGTTAAAGCAAACGCTAACAGGACATGTTTTGTCATTACCGTGAAATATGTAGTGGACTTCTGGAGTAGATGTCTCCACACTGTGTATAAGTTGATATGTCAACCTCGAAATGGACATAGTAAAACATATACAATATAATATATTTATATTGTTGTTATATAAAAAATAATGATATATTTATTCCCTCCGGGTAGCGTAGTTGATAGCGTTCGAGAAATGCGGGCTCGACTGCTCATCTGACAGATATTTCAAAAATCTAAAAATGCAGGACTGGATGTTCATTGCGTTGAGCGATTGTTTGACAAAAAATTCTCATGAAAAATAACCTGTCAAGACGTTTTCACATTGCAAAGAACCATATGCTCTACTTTGTGAGCAAACTGGTATATAAAGAATATATATATATTTATTTACGTGATTTGAAAAAAAGTGAAGTTATTAACTATTCATTTTTTGTAGTTTAATATAAACCTTAAATGATAGCAGTTTTAAAAATAAAATACACAAAAAACTGGTGATGGTGTGATATTGTACAATATTAATTACAATTAATATCTTTACAACAAAGAATAAAACACATTACATATTGGTATTAATAATAACTTTTTATCGATCGTGCTTTATATTGTGATATAATATTTATTATTTAATTCGTATTCGAAGACGAATCTGTTGCGAAGCAATATCTGTGAAGCCGGATTCGGCCAAGCCGTTGACAGAATTACTGCGACAGGTCCCCGGGGATCGTTCGCCAGATGATGTGTGGCAATTCACCGTAGACGCTTTACGTTTCCGGCCCGCTCCACCTTTTACAACCTCCTTCCTCGCCCCCGCAAGCGAATTGACACCGGACCTTGTTCAAAACCCCTAAGGTTATTCACAGGACCGGAAAAATGTATTGTTAATCGTCAATGTTGCTGTGACAAAAATATAATGCAAATGTTCTATTTAACGACGAAAGTATTGTGATGGATGTTAAAAACTATATGATGTACATATGTATAATTATAGCTCACCACCAAAAATACTACAAACAAAATAGCGCAAAGACATAAGCGCGTATAAAAATAGTAAAAAAACACCACGATTGATAGGAATAATATGAAGGATAAGGTTATGAATAGAATACATAGACAATTAAAATGTGGTCTTTCACAAACTTAAAACATCGCAAAGAATAAATTATTTTTATAAGGTTACTCACTGCTAAATTGGAATTAGCAATGAGAATATGTCATTAATTTCATTTATAAATTCTCAATCTTTTAAATAGATTCTGTTAAATATGCCTGTTTTAAAAATAATTCTTTCAAAAATTTATGGATATTCCATCAATTTGGTGAATTGCTCGACATACTATATTTCCTGTTATTTTTATACAATAAATGCGTATAGTATAATTCATGTCTTGGCGAAATTTTGTGACGCACGCTTTTGTCGTGCGCAGATTTGTCTAGACTTCACATAGTTCTACAACAATCACTATCGATATGCAATGCATCACATATTTTAATCTATATTTGCAACCATTTAAAAAATAAAATATTGCAAATGCTATTAACATCGAATTCTTTCACTCATTCATTTCTAAAATATGCACTGTTAAAAACGGTATGTTGTGATTTCAGGATACAAAACTTTTCTGAAATTGCCGTCAGCGATACATACATACATTAATTAAAATATCACCTTTACTTGGCTGACTTTATAACGTTGCCAGAACTCACGGTCACTTAACAAACATTTTATTTTCTCTAAATATACTCATACTCTTCAATTTACATTAAATACACTTCATACCTAGTACGCGATTGTCTTTCAAGACTCTAAATTCTTACCTATCACAAGAAATAGACAGAGTAAAAGCTCTCCTGAGCTATGCATACTACAAATCCAAAAGCACTTTTGGCGTAATTTTTTTCGGAATTTGTATGTTTATTCTCTATTCTTTAATGATGTATTGATGATTGAACATCCATTATCATTCTTACAAGATTACGGAACGGCCCAGTTCTTTAGTTCTTAAGTGATTTTTTTTAGTACAAACTTACATAATATATATTTAAATTATCTATATATATATAATAACATTTAGATTTAAGTTTTTTTTTAAATTTATTTAAAATATTCACTGTAGTAATTAAAATACTATCATTGGTATCGCCTGATACTAGATTCGTTCCTACCATTTTCAACTGGAAAAAAGGTCCTGCATGGGTTCCGTCATATATCAAAAATTTATATGGGGAAAGTTTTTCTGGATGCAAAGGATAATAATACTGTAGAAATATGACAGGCGTAAAAGTAGGAAGCAGTAAGCCGATCAACTGGTGAACGGTACCAATTGAATGTGATATATCCGGGGCCGGCGAGTGTTCTGTGCGAATTATTAGAAAAGTTTACTCTCTCGATAAGGGAATTTATTTTTTTCCAAATATATTATTGGAAAATCAAAAATGCATATTTTCACCGGTATTTTGGAGCGGAATTTTGGAGCTGAAAATCAGAATGAAATGTTTTATAAAAAATACAAAAATCTTTTTTTATACCATGTTCGCTTTTAATGTAGAGTATATGGATCTACCCAGATTGGAGAAGCCAATCCAAATGTAGAGTATATGGATCTCCACAATGTGAAGACGTCTTGAAAGATTTTTTTCACGAGAATTGTTTGTCAGTTGCTCAATCCAATAAGCATCCAGTCCTAAATTTTTGGATTTTTTAAAAATACGACAGATCGAAAATCGAACCCGCATTCTCCAGATTGCTAAGCTCGCACCCTACCAACTACCGGGAAGATAAAGTTATTAGAGATAACGAAAAAATGATATCGCTTGATTCAAATTACTAAGTTTCAATAATAAGTTAATTTATGTGTATCTTTGTCACTATCATTAAAAACGCATATCACGATGAATCCGAGAACTGATTGTATTTTTTTTATATTTCAGATTATAAATATATAGACTAGGTTGTGGTTGTTTTTTAATTAATCAGTTCAATAAGAGTCGTATCGCCATAATAAAGAGAGGCGACCTGTTTTAGGCGGCACCGTAAACGGGTGGCATAACCAGAGTAATCAAAATAGGACGTTTGAAAAAATTGACAATCTGTCATTAATTTGTATGGAATCTACACTGGCTGCCGCTCTAGGCTAAACATCCCTGATAATGAACGTATTTGCTAAAGTTAAAGTTAAGAGGGTAAAACTGTAGTAAATTGTTGAAGTTGATACAATTATTTTGAAGTAGTATACATTTTTGGAATAAAAACAGTATTCATACATTCTATGGAGTTTTATTTCCAAAATTACAATTGAAGTATTTTTCAAAGAAATCACATTTAGGGGGTGGCATTTCGAAGACTTGCATCATACTTCGAAAATCTACCGGACGGCATTGAGATCAATAAATGATGAAAAAAAGTCCACAATAAAATCCAATAAAAATTTATTAAGTACAAATACCATTTGATTAAGTCGATACTCTAGTAAGTTAGTAATAAGTCTAGTAATCTTAAGTCTACTGGTGCTATTTTAAGGTAAAAAAAACATCATGACTTAGAATTTTTGTTTGTTGATTTTAGAAAACCAATAATGACGTTGAATGTAGGGGTGAGGTGGTTTGATTTCATGCGCAATCAATCCGACATTAGGAAACAAACTAAGTAGCTTCCTGTTATGTTGTAAGTCATCAAAATACAGAAGCTGTCTAAAGCACGTAGTGCGGATGCTTCCAGAGATGGTTGTTTTATTTTCGACCGACTAAAACTTTCTAAAGACACCATATGGTACATGCATGGAGTGGATGTGGATAAAAATTGATAAAAATCGAAATCGTTATTCTAATGGGTACTTAAATTTGTTTGTATGCTATGGTCTCACGCACATAATCGGCAGTTTTTTAAGTGGATGCGGGAGAATGGCGGTTAACGCAATGTCTCAAATATTAAACATACCTACACAACATAGGCCGGAAGGCGAGAATATCTGTCCCTTGCAGTTAAAACGTGACACTTTGTTACTTACATTGCCAACACACTTTTAAAAGAATAACAGCGATACGGAGACTGGGTAACGGATATGGGCAGTGGCGTTCTTAATCATAAGGTTTTGTTACTTGTATTTTTCTACTGCGCCCGCTCTAAGTGTGGACCTTAAATATCTCTACAGTGTGAGGATAACCCTAGATGACACCGGACATGGAGTACATGGATCTTCTGTAATATAAAAAAAATATTTTCCCGTATTTGTTTGTGAGAATCGAGAAGACATCCATAATGGCAGTTATATTTTACTCATAAATTGGATACAAAATAAGATATAATGTAACAAATATTTACTAATAATAATTCCTATTTAGAGCCCAATGAGTATATAATGATTTATTATTGATTATAGTCACTATGCATAAATTTGTTCATTCATTTTTTTTTGTACTTGATTTTGCTTTATTCATTTTTACTCGTGTGCTTTTATGAAAATGTACATTTATTATATGTTTTTATTAATGATAAGATACTATTCTAATTTTCTAAGATAAATGTATTAATAGATTCTTTGATACCTCTTTTTTATTTTGGCTTGAATTGGTATGGGGCATAACCTTGAGTTTTCGTAATAAAGTATCTTCTATTTTTGTTTTCATAAAATACAATATCATTATTACAAGCTTCATTTAATTATTTATTTTTATGCCTGAGTAGAAATTTTGATTTTAATGGTAAGATTGAACTCATGCCATTATTCGTATATTAACTTTAATTTCAGCAGTGAAAAATAACTAAAACAAATAATAATTAAAGATCGGTACTGGGCCTTCAATGATATCTAATTTTATATTATGTTTATGTACAAATCTTCATTTATGTATAGTATTTATGGTAATAAATCTATTAGCGTTGAAGAAAATAATTATTTTCATTTTAAAACTACTTCATAATAATTAAAAAAAAATAATTGGATAATAACATATGTAAAAAATAGTGAATAAACTAGATTTATGAATAGAAAATGAATTACCCACATATTTCCTTCCAGATTTTAAGACGATCATTTTGTAAAAAGTAAGTATTATAATTCTTGTGATTAAATTATGATTTTACATACTAACCACCAGTTTTAAAGTGGTCATGCCATTGGTGAGGAGGTGGGATAGTCAGGCAGTGGTAGGGTCCTCCCCGGGGCCCCCTCGTAAGAATAGAACGTGTTTTATCTGCCATCGGAAACCCGAAATAAGAGAGGACAAACTTACAGCAGTAGGGCTCGTAGGCTTCAACTCGGGGCTCTGCTGTGGGGATCGCAAATCGAAAATAGGAATAAGAAATAACTGAGAATTCTTTATGAGCTCATCTTTGGCAAGTCTAGAATACTATTGGACAATTTTATAACATAAGAAATGAAAGTAAGGCGTAAAACTTTTTAATCACCAAAAAAGTTTTCAAGTGCAAGTGGGTTAATATATATTACGTTAAAAAAAAAATAGTAAAAATGTTGTGATGCAATATTTTAAATATTTTAAAATATTTTTTACTAAAAAATGATCAAAATATATAACTTAAGAACATCACTTAGAACTTTCAACTCGTTTTATTTACGGTGCCCCTAGAAAGAAGGCTGATATGCCCCTTGTTAATACTGTCAGATAAAAGTTACACTAGAGAGATAGTGGATATTACACAATGAGTACTGTCTGTTTGTAATAAAATAATGTATTCTCAATCAAAAAAAAATAAATAGCTGATGCGATTTTCAGTTCCCTTAATTTCAATTCCTTTTAATTCTTAAATTTAGTTTACATTTAAAAATCAACCTTATAATACTTACAGCCAAGTAGTAAAGATATTTGTTTAAATATGATATTTTTTTATCATGTCTTTACTTCAAGAATCGTAATATAGTATTTATTTTCTATTATTTTAGTAATGCGGGTGTCTAAAATATCAATTTCAGGCATATATTATTTCTTCAGATATATTATTGATGGAATTGGAAACATTTTTTTTCTCTTTTTAGTTAAATAATGTTGTGTGTGATTTGTGTATATGAAAAATCACAAGATGAGAAATATTTTTGAAATATCCAAAGAACGCCAGTTTTTTGAAACAGTCCAAATAAAGATTTGAAATATGTATGCTTTTTTTATAAAAAAGTTAAATATTTGTTGCTTAAAAGAATATTTGTGTTAGAATAAAATTATCACCGTTAAATTAATATTTAATTTCATAATGAAAAAGCCATATACAAGCCTGATTGATTCAATTCTTTTCTTAATATACCATCTATATTTATCTCAAGGGACGAAGGATATGGGTTTGCAGATAATCATACTATGTGCTTTGTTTTCGCGAGGAAAATCTCAGTGACAGCTCGCCGGGCATTACCAGAGGGGAGTATGTCAATATTTGGGAGCGTGCCTCGCGTAGATAGTCGCGAAATGTTACTCCCCTTTTAAACTGCCACTGTCCTTCGAACGATTTTTGTGATCATCTAGCCCAAGAATTTACAAATGGAATTAAAGATTAATATTGAAATTCGATCCCAAAATGTTGAATATTGATATTTTGTAGCATAAACTAATTTAGACGATTGGTAGGTTGTGAAAATTATTAAATTACAGTCACAAAGAAAACGTTAACAAGAAAAAGTTTTTTTTTCAGTGAACTTCAACGAGTCAACCATAAAAATCCAGTACTGGCCTATTCGTACGAAGATTTTGTTTAGTATTATTGTTTATTTCCCAAAATTAAATGAAATTACTAGTAGATTTAATTACAAATATAATGATTACTTACTGTGGTGAAAAGTAATTTCTGGTAAATTAAAATTATGCCGTATATTTTTTTGCAAAATATCTAAAGTGATTTCTTTAAAATGACGATCGATATAATTTTAATATGACTAGTACAAGAATTGTATCAACTTTTAATAGGTGAAATCATAACGGAAATTGGGCTGTATTCCGGTACAATTTCGTTAAAAATGATTTTACCTAAAAGTATTTTTTCAAAATAAAAAAATCATTATTATTTGAGTCAAATACGATAAGTTACATTCAATATAAATTTCAAAAAGCTGTTACTGAATGCTGAATAGAAGATAGCGTTCATTTGTGGAAACTAATTTTCAACTCTCATTTGGTCACCGCGAAAAAGTTTCTTGATTACGGTGCATGATATTTTTCCATTTTAAACCTGCCACACCGCCGACAAGTTATAAGGGCATTCTGGTATCCTGATATAAGCGAGATGTCCGCCTGGGATTAGGTGACGCGCACCATTACCAGTAATAACGAAAGTTTCTGTAGCACCAGCCTCGCCACATGCGCTTCTTGCTAACCCTAATCGATACTCGAAAAACATCAACCCGTTTTCTAACGTGTTATTCCAATACTAAGATACCCATATTTGGGCTTGGAAATAAAATGTATTTATTAAATTTACTAACACAGTATTTTTCTTTCGTAGTTTTAAAATGATATTTTTATTTTCTTATGAAATCGCGTATGCACATTTTTAAAAAATAGACGTGATTAAACAAACCCTGATTTTTTTTTACAAAATTATTGTACAATGTGAATACAATTCAAGAAAGCAAAGTAAAAAATAATCAAGAGATTCGAGAAGGAGAGAGAGAGATAGTTTTGGGTAGATATGTTTGAAAGGGATTATTTGTAAGCCAATTGGTCTGGTTATAGGTCATCCAGTCCTGCATGATTGACATTTTTTAAAAATCAATTCCTAAATTGAGACATATTAAAACATTAAAATATATTAATATAAATAAGAAATCTGCAAAAACTTATGACGATACTAGATTAGATCTAATTTCACACCAGTTATATTTTTCCACAGGTTATAGTTATGTGTTTCATATTAATTATACCTCTACGAAATATGCATGTAGTGTATATCATATTTACCAACTTTTTTCGTCAAGTTATGTGAAGTTTTACTACCGACCATATACATAAATAACAAAATTAGATACATCAGTAAATCTATCATAGAAATATCGACTTATAGTTGGATTAGTAGACTTGTATGACACAGTGTATTTTTCTATTTGAGATTTAAAACTTTATTAAATATTATGGAGATATTTTAATACAAACGAAGAAATATATAAAATAATTATTAAACTAAAAATGTGGTTACAATCAGTTTATTTTATCCGTTTTAGACTTGAAACTAATCGCTCAGTGGTGATATTGAATACAAAATCATTTCAGTTCATATTAATTAAATCTATTCGATGAAAATCAGAAACAAATTATATTAATGGTCTGTTTTGTATATCTATATACAAGTGAAAAATGGTTTGACTCAATTTGCTAATTGAAAATGGGAAAGCTGTGCAAGATAAAACAAACTGTGTACAATGGTCAACCACATTTCTCTTTATAATGAATCTTGTATACAATCTGACATTTTGAGTGTTTGAAAAGCCTCTATAACGCTACATGATTATTACATTATTTCAGAAAAAAATAATGCGCAAAAAAATTATAGTTACTATTTGATAAACATGTTAAATATATCACAAATATCAATGTCCACCATGGTATATAATTATTATTACATTTAGTAAGTTGGCATTATTTTATTCAATAACTTTTAAAACAATATGGTTTTTATTCTTGTCACAAATTTATGATTGAAAAAAATATTAACAAGCTAGAGAGTGGATCGGTTGTTTGGGCCCCGAATCAGTTGAAATACGACCCCATGGTGGAGAGGGTTCAGAAAAAATTTCTGAGACTTTTGTACTTGCGGGTGTATGGATACTATCCATGGCTTTATCCAACTGCTTTAATTTTGGGCATGCTTTCTTATTGTAGCTTAAAACTGAG
>JAGVSQ010000871.1:0-33631 GCA_022683975.1 Rhyacophila evoluta
AATAAGCTAAGTGTTCCGTTAAAATTTCCGGGCTTGCGAAGTGTTCCATTGCAGAGAAAGTTTGGGAAAGCCTGGTTTAGATCAAATCTGGCCAGTCCAAATTACCCCGTGGGCCGCATTGGCGTCCTAAGATTAGGGCATACATACGAATAATTGCATTTTTTTTCGCTATATCTGGTCCGGCTTAACAATGAAATTAGCACTTTTTGGAACAACTTTACTTACATTTTTTCGTCTTATAAAATGATTTCGCTTTAAATCACTGACCTGGTGAAATTCTATAGTTATATGTTATATTTTATTTTCAGGTCCACCTTCTGCAGCAGCAAGTGACGACTTTAGCAGACACTCAGAACACGGCCGATGACAGGTTCGCCAGGGCCAAATCTGACAACGCCGTCCTGCAGGCCAGAGTACACATCCTAGAAGAGCAGCTCAGAGATGTAAGTGATCGAATAATATTTTACCTTACACTTCCAATCACTAACTCTATCATGCATTTGGTCTTAATGAGTACCACCACACCACCCAGCCAGCCAGTATTGAGTACGTACCATGTAATGTTTATCACGGTACGAGTTTTCGAAGTATTTTACTATTTCCAATATCTTTATTAATATTCTTCTTTTTCTTCTTTCATGTTCTCTTCTTAAGGCCTTGCTATCTCCCATAACGTATACCCGTGGATATCTAAAACTGTTGACACTCTCGATGTTCTGTCCATTATTTGTCAGGAGATAATCAGGATCTGGGCAGACATGATGATTGCACATCATGTTCATAGTTTTTGCATTGATTTTTAAACCGATGCGAAACGAATGTGTGTGTATGTCGATAATTTCATGAATAGCTCCGACGGAGTTGTCTAGTATAACAGTGTCATCTTCATATTCTAGGTCGCATAGTTTTACAGTAGGGGTAACAGCTATACATCAATTTGGCTTATTAATATATTATTTATTAATAAACACAAGTTAACAAGTTATATCAAGAATATTCTCTTACAAATCAAATATTTCGAGATCAAACATTTTACATAATAAAAACTTAATTTTTAGTAATTAAATTAACCACCATATGAAATTAATTACAATATATAAAATATTGCCATGTAATATATTATATACAAGAACTGAGTTTATACAATAGATTATTTCATATTTATGACATATTACAAATAGTTAAATCTTTTCTACAGGGGCAGCATTGAATCTCGAAATTTTTAAAAAGATCCGTTATCAGCCAATTTTAGAATTCATTGATCTAAGCTTGAAAAACATATTTATAATGCTAATGTCACTGGATTCACATCTATATTTTTTATTGATAAGTGAATATGTTACCTGCTAAGCTACAATTAGTCAAATGGACACCGGTCATTAATCCTGAGTTTACTGTTGAGAGAAGTACTTGTCATAATAAACCACTTATATGCGATTTCTTATGATCATCGAGATGAAGATTGTGAATTGAATCTATACACTAAGATTTGATCAAAATTATATTAAACACGGGTATGAAGTCAAAGCACTGTTAAAATAATATGACTCAATTGATAGTCAGGGTATCAACAATACACACTCAACGCACTCATTTTGGATTGACTTATCTTTAACAGTGAATATCTGTATTAATTTATGGACCACTGCTTCATGGATTGTGAACAGTTGAAGTAATTTGGAGTATTTATTGTTACTTGTTTTTTGTTCAAATCTTGTCATGTCGAGTTGCACTATATTATTGTGAAATGTTGAAATAAACATCAAAAGAGCCGATTTAAAATTATTTTTATTAGATCATAAAGTATTACATTTGCCATTTTTCACAAAAAAATAATAAAAAAAACTCTTTATAATAATTGTTCTGTTTCTCTGTCTATATACAATAATGAATGCTATGAATTCAGTTGGTTAGTTGAACTTAGTGGCCAAAGAGATATATGCTCATATGCGCTTTTAAATTGCACAGCACCCGAGGTCATGGTTCGGAGTCAAATGACTGTATAAAATCTACTTGTTTAGATCACTGATCTTTCTAATAATGATTTTTCACTCTTCGGGCAACTGAATGAACACTTTTTGTATGTACATATTTATTTACCATATTTTAGATCGAAGTAAGATGCGACGAAAGGATAGCAGAGGAGCAGAGAAGATGTCGGGAGGCCATCAGTCGAGTGGAGAGAGACCGCGACACGCAGGTTGAGAATCTCAACATGAGATTAAGCTCTGCAGAAAGTGAAGCTGGAAACCTTAAACAGGAGGTAAGAAAACTTCCTCATTATCCGCTGTGGATGGAGTATGCGGCTTCTTTTTGTATGTAGCTCTAATTAAGTGTAATTTATGTTTACAACTTACTGTAAAACTTAAAAAAATCAAAAACCTAAAGCCCATTTTATGTTTTTACTAATCGAATATCTCTCACTTGCAGGTCGGTAGACTCAGAGGAGTGTCGGAGGGTCTCCGGGTGGGGGCTGATGCAGAAGGAATGAGACTACGAGAAGCTCAGGATGCTGTTGCCACACTTGCACATCAATTGCAACAAGCGAGAGAATTACACCGAAGGTTTCTTCACAATTTTATTACAGTCACATCCATTTTTCTGCTGAATATTTCAATTGCTTTTGAGCTAACTTATATTATTGACAACTTATCCATTTGGAGTGGCTTATCAAACAAATGTATAACCAAATGCTTTACATACCATAATAACTCAAAACGGGTATCATGTACTGTTACCAATAAATAGTACTCGAATGGGTAACTAATCAAGATATGCTGGTGCCAATGAGCAGCATCTTCTACCACACCTTCATGTAGAAATGACATATAAACCTTTATTATAGACAGATAAATATGAATATTTATCTGATTTTGATGTAGACAACTTAATGACAACTTTATTATGACACTTACTGGATCTAAAAAGATATGAAGTGAAAAAAAACAAATTTCAACTACTGTTCACTGTGTAATATTAATATACTTTCCAGAGAGCGAGATGCTCACGAAACAGCATCCGCAGCCGTAGTGGAGTTGCAACGAGAGCTCGAATTGGTTCGACAAGAAATGTCTTCAAGAAAGACAAACGGATACTCCAATGGAGTTGAGGGCGGTGAGGACTGGATCGATGGAGGCGTTTCACCTGATGTTCTCCGGTTGGAAGAGCTGCACCAGGACTTAAGCAGACTGAGGAAAGAGAATAAAGGTGAAGGCATCACATATATTCGTAAAAATATATTATATAAAATCTTTAAATAAATTTATTTCAATCATCTATTGTTGTTAACACGGAATTCAAATTATATTTATAGTCATGTGATAAACATAATTTTATTTCAATGGGGCAAATGAACACTACTGTGCCTCCAAAAATTCATGTTTTCTAACATTCCTTCATTCACCAGCTATACTAGGTACACCCTAAGAACAGTACTTAAAGTTTTATCATGGTATTGGAATCCAGTCGACTTTTTAATGTGTCCTAATTCATTAATATATTATGATAATGCTGTCAAAACCCATATGCACTTTGTTTTGTCCAACATGTGTACATGCAGTTTAAGTATTCTTTTTTCTTATTTGGTTAGAGAGCTCAACAGCAGTAACATACTTCTTTGAACAATGTGTTCTATCATCCATTTTTAGAGCTGTCTGAAGCCCGGGAAGAGCTGCAAGCCCAGATGTTGACGAGAGGCTTAGAAACGGGCCGGTCGCTTCTCGGACCGCCTCCGCAGAGCAGCCTCGCAGCCGAACTGACCGAGATGACCAACGATCAGGTAAAAAGACCATAATGCTATCGGTATCACACGCTTCTCTAAATTATTAAGTGCTCATTAGAGTCAGGCCCCTCTCGAATGATCTCATTATCATGGTAGCATGACAAAGGTTACTAGATATAGATAGGCTGCGAATCTTAGTGAAACATTTTTCTCATTCTTTCATTGTTCCTAAGTAAAAAATATGCAAAATATAGACGTACCATATTATTATAGAAGGTATTTTACTTAAATAATATATTTGTCTGTGTTATAATATTTTTGGTCCCAATTCACTGTAATATTACCCCATGGTTATTATCGGAATTTTTGAATTTATTTTTGGTCCTCTTAAAACCCCATAGATAATTAAATGTATGACTTCAATTTAATACCTATTTCAATTCTATTGTTTTATGAAATCGTTCATTGGAATCAATATATCATGCCATGCCAGATAGTTTTTTAATGGTATATGTTCAGAATGTGGAGTAAATAGATCTCCACAATGTGAAAACATGAGAATTGATTGTCAGTCAATCGCTTAACCCATAATAGATATAACCAAAACAAAATATTTATCAAAACATTAGATCTGATTCATTAAGGCGGGATCGCTTGCTTAACATTACTAATTTATCGTCAATGCTACACATAAAAACATTAATAATTTATTCTTTAGTTACTTTTAATTTTCTCCGGTTGTAAGAGAAAATTATATCCCTACATATCGTTTAAGGTTCACTCTAAAATAAGAGATGCAATTTTATTAAAATTAAGCCAAGACACAATTAACTGTATTTTTAACAAGCTCGTAGGGTTATGGTTTTCTGAAGCTAATTTTTGCACTGATATACTATATCGTGGTAAGCAGTATTATTATATTGTTAATGGTATTTTCGAATGCAAACTGTAGTATTATGCAAAATTATAATTTGCTTGCACACTATTATTTTATATTTGTGACAAAGCATAATGAAATTAGTATAAATCGCAAGTATGTGTCATAAGAAAGCAGATACTAGGTTAAATCACTATCGATAAATTGTGTGGAAGTTCAGTGACTTTTGATACTTGTAATTTGTTATAGTTAAATTATTAATCTGGCTTCAAATCCCAGTTGGATCAGAGTTTTTGTAAAATTTAATTGATAATATGCTTCATCTGAAATAAGTAATCATAAATAATATTTTATGTTTTCATTTACACTACTTCTCGTTTGCAGCATAATGTGTAATTGAGTTAGCTGAATTCTACTGTACAATAGTTAAAGAATTCCCATGGTTTATCATTTTACAAATAAAAGATTGTCGATAACATAGCAATACATAGTATTTATTGCTGAAATAATTATTGGCATGATCCATTATTATTGTTTCATCATGATGTATTATATTATAGTTTCTGCACAAAAAAGGTTATGAATATTATAGGAAAGTTTAGAATACTTGACAATAGTAACACACAGACAGTTCAATATCTTTCATTTCAGAGTTTATATAAAAGTATCCATCAGTTTGACTGTATACAAAATGAGATACATTTCAAATGAATTCTTTGACTATTGTCCCACAAAGAATATGGTGAACTCTTTAATTTGTATTTTTTTTTTGATGTCGGGGTAGAATACCTGCCATCGAACGTGACATGTTGTGTTATAAAATATTCTGTCGTCCTGAGAGGACATAATCATCTCTGCTTGTCGCTTATTTGTTTGTATTTTCCAGTTTGATGGTTTTGCACAAGATCAATTCGACACAACACAGTATGACAAGGTACGCAACATTAAAGACTGACGAGTGCGCATGCCTCATCACTTCATCGCATGGGGAATTATTACGTTGACTCTGTACACATTACTCACCCAACTAAATGGTCGGCTAAATAATCAACTTATTCTGAGATATTTCCATCAATTTTATTAACTATACGCCATCCGCTACCTACCGTACACAATTGGTATTTATTTCTACATAGTTGTATCTTAAACTAACAATTTATTCAGAAATTTATTTCAAAAATATTTTTATTGAAAATGCAAAATAAATACTCATTCATTTTGAACAGTCATTATTAATTTGTATCTATTTTTATGGTTTTATGCTTACCTATCTGAATAAAAGATTTGTACTTCTTCTTGAAGCTCCCATTAGATTTGAACGTGACTGGTGCACTATTTCTTTCTTTCGATGCTATTGCCTTGAACAACAATTTCGGAATAATTTTTCATTTTCCATGAACAAAAAGTCTATTATTTGCCACTATTTCATCATGTCATACTTCCTTTGAAAAATCAGCCTCAGCATATTTTGGTTCTTATCATTTCTCATTGTGTGTCCAAAGTAGTACTAATAATCATTTAAATTCATTTCACCTATCGCTGCTGCTGTGGGGGCATTTCTCATGTTTTTCTGATATTGAAGAAATGCACTAGGGCGTACCCAGAATCATCTCATGGCACAGCAGCTGCGGTACACTGCTATATATCATAATACAAACACAATATTTTTCATACAAACAATATTAACAAAATCCTTTACTGCGTGACATTTATGTTACTCTTATCGGTATTTATGGTGATGGTATGCTTTAAGTATAACATGATTAATTACTTATTACTAACAACTATTTTTTCCAGACATTGTTCATGTGTCCTTTGTTCTGTGTTTCGTGCTTAATGAGATATTTTGCAAGACTCAGGAATCACTTTTATTTAAATTATGGTGAAGTTTAATTCTGGGATTTTGGATTCGTATACCCTAGTACTAGAGATATGATGTAGATTTTTAAAATTGGGTGCAATTTTCCATACTATTAATGTAAATATCAATTTCTGGAAATGGTTTACTGTATCGACGCCCGGTAATGTAATTCATATCAACTGAATAATTGTATCAAATGGTTATTTATATGAATTGTTTTCTCAACAGATACAGACAGCATTGAAAGAGCAACAAGAAGTGAATGGTCAACTGAGATGCTACATCGACGGCATCCTCCTGTCTATTGTTGAAAATTATCCGCAGCTACTCGAAGTCAAGCACAAGTCAGCTTCATAGCACCACCAAAAATAAATGTTATCCTATTTATCTTATCTTTAGGTTACTTTTAAATTAGTCTATTATCAAATGTCTCTTGTATCGATTGCCAGATGATTATATTTTTTGTGGGAATGCCGTCTTAATAATAATTAGTATAATTAGTACCTTATTTTTTTAATGATAGCTTAAAACAATGGCAATAAACACCAGATTGTCTTTATCGAAAATATTAACCAAAATAAATAACATTTTCAAGAAATATGGAGTGCCTAAAACGGTTTAGGTCAACGAAGTTTAACTCGATTGATTTTAACAAATTTTTTTTTCTTATTTTACTTCTTTAATATGTCAATAGAAAACTATTCTTTAAATGTTTTTACAAACATTACTGGTATGAAACGAACTATTTTTTACTGACTCTAAAGTTATTACAATATTTCTTGTTGAAATATCTTGTTATGATTATTCAATAATCGTTAAATATCTGCAAAAGTCAAATATCAATGGCTCGTTAGAAAAGCAATGTATCTTACATTTTATGAATTTTGTAATGCAATGGATGAAATTTAATGAAAAGTATTGAACATAATTTGAAACATTCAAAAATTTTGTAATGATAACGAAGCCCTCGTCATTGACTGTTTGTTTTTAGCATATATGAAATTACAACATGAAATGTCTGAATCTCTCGATATTTAAATCCATGTGACAACTATATTATATCATTTTATCATTGAATAAACATGCCGTCCACTTTATGAAGCTTTAAAATATTTTTGATGCTCATATTAATTAATTCAGTTTAAAATAATTATTCTGTGTGCAATATAATATTTCACCAATCTTTCTACTTTTACAAACAGCTATGATTAAAAAAAAATGCTGTTAATAATTTATTACTCGTTTGATGTTCATGCATCTTTCAACTAGTAATCAACAGAGTATAGACTCCTATATTATAATAGATCTATATTATAATAAAAACTAACGAAAGAAATGTTGATGGTTCATAATCAATTTTAATACAGTGTATAATTGGAAGTACATCATTAATACAGATACAGCGAAAGGTGAAACCCCCAATGGAAATAATGATCTATAATATAACGTATGGGAGCATACAAACTTTAAAAAGTATTAAGTACTGTGTCGATGATAGTCGGCAACGGTACTCATCAATCGACTCATTGCTAAATAGAAACGTCCCCACTCGCTCTCAAATGTCCTCCATGTCCTTAATGTCATGTTGCCTCTCATTTCTATTGACTATATTTATTTCATCTGTGCGTTCATAAAAGGACATAATAAATAGTCTTACAGAATTTCTAGAAAAAATATCACTGGAAAACTTTACTAAGATCATCCAATAATTGTTATTCCCGCTATGAAATTTGTATCCTTACCTTGTTCGATAGTCTTTTAGTATAATTTTTTTACAGTAATCAAATATAGATGAAAAATAAAAAAATACATTGTTTGGACGATCTAACGTTGTTTAAATAGTTTTATTTGGTATTCTTCCAATTATAGATAATTATTGTTCAAGATTAATATAGCTGTCAATTCTCTCTGTAATTGGGTTCTATTTGTAGATATATAACATTTTAACATAAACAAAAAAAATTAAATAACCTTCAAGTTAGCAGCAGTTTAGCATACTGCTATTCACAATAGAGAAAAGCAGATCATCATCCGCAGACTGTGTTATTTATGTCAACATTTTTTAAAATTATACTTCAAACATTTTATGTTTAGTGTGTAATAATATTTTATAAGATATCTGCAGTCTAATAATGTTTATGCTATATGATGCAAGATCTCTGTGATGTATAGAACTAAATAAATTGCCTTGTTTACACTTTTATAAATTTTGAAACACTAAAACAAGTCTATGTTTAATATGATATAACATATTACCTATACTATTGTATGATTAGGTACATAATAATATTTTAATTAAGGGATTTAAAATTTTATAATAGATTGTAACTAATAAATACACTTGTTTGACAGTTGAATGCACGTATAGTCTTTTTAATAATGTTTCAAATGTTACATGATGTGTGAAGTATAAACTATTTTATTTTTATTAGAAAAGCGATTGATTCAATATATTTTTCCATAAGTTCAGAACGGGATTTCATTTATTTAAAATGTTAACAATTCATTTACTTCTTTGTATTTTCTGAAAGAAATAATTCATCTAAGTCCCGTTTAATAGTATCAATCTGTTACTAAATTGTTGTATAAGTAAATAATTTATTGACTCCATGCCCTTCGTTACTTTCAAAAAATAACTTTTACGAACTAAAAATTAATTTGTTTTTATATCAAACACACCTTGAGTTCTGTATACCTAAAACTTCTCATAGAGATTTGACCAGAGGAAAAGTGTAAGAAATCCGAGTTTGCTGTAATGTGGCTATTTCTTTTTAAAACTGCCAAATTTGCATAATAAATAATCTAAATATTTTTCTGCTCACCAAACTTTATAGCATGTATATTAAAATTTCTGTCACAAGTGTTCATTTGGTAAAACTTATGTGTTTTAAATTAATCGCTTTTTACCTTAGTTAATATATTTTTTAATAATCCCATTTGGTTTGCAATTTTTTTATAACTTCTCATTAATTTAATGCTGGCAACCCCGTATAGACGTATATTCCCATACGGGAACCGACACGAATGTGTATATTTTTGTTTGTTAAGTGACATATAATTTCTGTTTAAAAGCTTGTCAGAAGAAATTGTATTAAAAGTAATTGTGATAGATATGAGCCGCAGGGTTTTTTTTTAGCAATGATAATGATTGCAATAGAGAATGATATTTGTAATATATAAACATCTAGGATTTTTTTATAATGATATATCGTTGTTAGTTTGATAGTATTTGTGTAAATATGTTTTAAAGAGTTTGATTGAAGCGAGTAAGAGAGGAAGACTGCTTTTTTTTTAAATGTTTACTATTCTGTCCAATACAAACTGCCCAATAAATACTGTACTCAGAAAATAAATATATTTATAATATCATTTTTGATTAAATTTGTAGTATAATTATTTTTTTTATTTTAAGATTAATAAAGAAATTGTTCATGTTTCACTGTACCAAAATGCCTTAACCTAAATGCCCTAAATTTCAAAAATTCCAAACTCATCAACTCAAAAAACATCGATTGCTATGGCGCTATTTAGATAGATTGGATTGTCACCGGTAGAATGTTATTTGAATTGAATAGAATAAAGATAATTCTTATATTTCTTCTTCTATCATTTTTTCGGTCAGCTTTAGATGTTTTCCAATAAAATTTAATCGAAATACAAGTGAAATAACATTCCCAATAGTGGGGCATACGTCTTACCCTTAGTCTTGATAATTGAAACAGCATATTGGTACGTTAGAAAATGCCGATCATATATGTTATAATAATTTTTGATTGAATGCGAATGATACATTAATATAAAAAATAATTACTTAATAGTTGTAATAAACTTTGATTATGTCCTAATTTATGTTGTCCCTAAAATAGTAGTTATTATTACATGTTTTAATAATTTTAGTATAAAAAATCTAGCCACTACTTGTATGAAGATTAAATTCAAATGAAATTAATAATTCTTACGTCTGTCTTGTATAATTAATTTTCCCTACCACATTCAATTATTAATTATCATTAACCTACTAATATAAAATAATTTTAAAATGTATAAACGTGGTTCTATCTCTATTGTTTTTATATAAATTTTGTCTAACTACTTTGTAAATTGTTTTTTCTTAATATGTTAGTTGAAAAATAAACATTATATTTTGTATTAAAAGGTATTGTTATTTTTATTCGCTAAGCCACATTAATCTAGCCAGTCTCCCCGTTAGCATAGTTGGAAGCGTACGCGCCCGGCAATCCGGGGAATGCGGGTTCAATTCCCCATCTGTCCACCATTTAAAAATTCAAAAATACAGGATGGATGCCCATCGGGTGGAACAAATGTCTGACAAACAATGCTCGTGAATAATAATCTGTCAAGACGTCTCACATTGCGGAGATCCGGACACTCCACTTTCGGAGTGAATATCTTCACCCTGTGTAGATCCATATATTCCACTTTGGGAGCGAAGATGGTATAAGGGGAAGAAGCCACATTAATCATATCTTTATGCAGTTATACAGGCTTCAAACCTACAACACCTGGCTCATCACGAACATCAAGGCCGGGAGTGGCCACTAAATTATTTGAACTACCACATTGTAGAAAGATAAACAATTTTTTTATAATGAATTTGTAAATTTGATGATGAAGATGGCTTCGGCTGCATTCTATGAAGAAGGTGGACTAAAATCTTTGGGCAAACTATGCGAGAAGTACCTTATTGAATGTAAAGTTTATGAAAATATTTTTTCAACTCCAATCTCACCATTTCTGAAAGATTTTTTTTCCAAGTTGAAATTATGTATTCAGATGACAATTATTATATTATGTTCACTTTTTAATAGATAATTCATTACATTCGAATAAATATAAAAAATGATGTAATAAGAATCAGTCTATGTATATTGTACGCATGCAGTCGATTCATTGTGGTTTTATTACCAATTAGTCTTGAATTTTGAGCACCCATCTGAATGAATCAACTGAATTTTGTGGAATGGTGATTATCAAACTTCATCAGAATCAATTTGGGGTCCACAATATCCTGAAACTTAATAAAAACACATTTCAACAAATTTTGCTACCAGCAGTAGTCCTGTAGCTTTTGAATTTTGACTATTACATCCTTGAAATGCCAAGCTTCTGAAAGCTGAACATAAATATTACAGAATAAAAAAACCCTTGATTGTTGATGTTGTAGGCATTAGTGGCAAGACTGACTCGTTAATAGTTGTATACTCAAAACGAGCACATTTGAAAGGTTGTTGTTTGATACCACGACTTGTCCTGTGTGGTCACACTCATATAAGTAGTAAAATAGTGAGATAGTAAGAAAATAGTAGGACTTGCAAAATGAATAAATTCCAAATGAATGGAAATGAATAAAATATAGATAGATAAATGTTGTTTTTCCACAATACAAAGAAATTTATGAATACGGGCGAATATGTGTCATACGTGGTTTAGTGGCACCAAATCGTCACCGTTTTCATCCATTGTTTGATGAAATCCTTCCGTATCATTTCCACCCACATCATGCTCTGATAATACTCCATTAAGTCCCATTTCTAGTCTCTCAATGCTCCGATGATCCAACAGCCCATCATTAAATCGGACATCTCTATCGTTAATAACCATTCTGTTATTATTATTGGTAATATTTAACATATTATCTCGGGAAACAGCCATTTCAAGCAATTCTCCATTATATTTTACATCTGCTTCAAATTCATTGCCTATATAATCTTTCGTATTATTGATTTTATTATTATCAGCGTTGCACAAGCCGCATGGTGACCATTCACTTTCTTTCTTTTTATTGTAAAGCATGAGGCGCTCTCGCGACAATGCGACTTTATCTCTAGCGATCTGTTGTTCTCTGGCATTAAGAGTGATGGCCTGTTCTTGCATTTTCTTTAAACGCTCATGGTAACGCTGCTGAGCGTAATTGGCTTCTGATATTCTTCGTTCGGCATTTGCATGTTTGGCTAGAGCAGATCGTGTGAGAGCCTCCAATTCTTGACTCCTGAAAAAATCACAAGCACATCGAGACATGAATATTATAGTTAATTGATAATGATACATGATATGCAAATAATTCTATAAACATGTGTGTGGCTTGAAAAAGGTTGACAATTTGCCGAAGTGATGGGATAGCCGGAGCTGGAGACATTCTAATGGCCTAGACTTGCAAAATCATCATACATAATAGGAACAATATAAAATAGGATACCAAGTTTGGATAGTAATATATTGAAGTGAGCCTATTCCTGACAAACCGTCCTTCAGCTAAAATATATATATCCATAATTAATGTAAGTGAACACTTGCCTTGCGACTAGTCTGATTTCACTTTGCTGAAGTTTTTGCTGCTCAAATAATATTTTCTTTTTATTTTCTGCCAATTCCTCTAATTCATTTTCCAAACTTAATTTAAGAGCCTAAAATAAATAGTAAATACATTCATGGGTCATTATAACATATTCTGTAAATTTTTAAAGACTTAATTTTTTGAAATTCAAAAAAATATATTCTCCAAAGATTTAAAGTTTCAATAATTTTAATGAATACCTGGGACTGTGATTTAAGATTTTGTATCATTAATTTTTCATTAGCGGTTGTCAATTTTTCATCATCTAAGTGTTTCAATTTTTCAGTGACACTCTTTTCCATTTCCGCTCTGGATGCTTCAGTATTCTGAAGATTTTTCTACCATAATCAAATATGTTAATTATAGTTTATTATTATATGGTATCTTTATATTATACTAAAAATCCAAATATTAATATTCCAGTAGAATATACCATTTTACTATGCGATGAAACAAACATTTCTCTGTAGATATTGACAATATGATTCAAGTAACTCACGCTAATAATATCCTTTTCTCTCTCCATAATTGAATGCAGGGTTTCAGATTCTTTTCGAAAAGTATTTCTTTCTAACTCTAATGCTAGTTCTTTCTTCTTGAGACCTCTTTTGTCTTCGTCGAATATCTGAAAAAAGCTTGAATATGCAGTTTAAAAGAATTTACAAAAATTAACATATGAATCTTCTTAAATTAAAGTATTCAAAATCACAAAAAACATCAAATGAGACATCATAGACTAATCTAAAAAACTAACAAACCAAAATGATTACTAAAACTTTCAAAATGAAAAGTTTAGCTCGAATCTAACAAAAAAACAATATTCTGGAAAGCTAGGAAGCGAACAAATTCATCACAAGGATTTATGACACTGAGTTATTGATATTAATGCTCTTTATACAAGTCACTGCACATACCCATTTACTGATACTGCTTCAGTAAAGAAAGAAATGGGTGTCCTAAATATGCGAAACAAATTTAAGCTGTATCATTGTTTTGATACAATTGATAAAATTGTATCTGAAATTACAAGACATCTGAGTCTTGTCTGATGCCCTTATAGAGTTGAATTGCATATATTTTAAGGACGGTCATTAGAGATTTTATACTTCCGTTTGCTGCCTGAGTCTTTCTTCGAGGAGTTGCAAAGTTGCTTTCATATTATGAGATTCACTTTCAAATGCAGATCGTTGACGCTCCAAGCTTTCCAGCATACCTAAATATAAAGGAACTATATACTCACATGAAATATTACAAGTGAGACGTTATAAGTGTTATAATAGATAATGTCAAGAGTTAAAAATTGATATTTTTATCTTTATCGTATTGAAGTGTCAATCCAGATCTGCACCATTGATAATGTTCTTTTTTTCTTCCTAACATATACCTCGAATACTTAATTATCTTCATTTATGTGGAAGTTGAGGGGAAAATTCAAATCAATCTCTTTCTGATCGGTAAACTAAGTAAACTATCAAATAATCATTGAAATTTTATGGAAAATTATAATTTCTCATAAGCTCAATTGAGTTTTTAAAACAGAATACATACGATGCAGTTGATCTTCTTTAAGATTCAAGGCCTGCTCTTTTTGCATACTGTCACTGTTGGCTTTGCTCTCCATTTTCTCCATGAAACCTGAACAAATTTCGTTATTTTTCTCAACGTCTTGCATTATTAATTTCAACTTTTGAGAATAGTCAGTTGAATCTCTTATTGTTGACTGCTCCAGCAGCAATGTTTCCCTGCAATATGCATATTCACTTTATAACTGAGTAAGATACACTCTCATCTCATTCATGACAAAAACCAATATATATATCTATAACATATGTTCAATTTACATAATTAATATGTTTACAATGCGCTTGTAAAATCGGGGTTTCACTGCAGCTGTGAATCAAAAATATTGCATACAGTTCAAATTCAAAACTCTCCTCATCATGTGCCATCTTTCACAGTATGAACTCATTCATAGTGAGTGAGAATGAGTATAAATCGACATGGTTTTATAAATTTATAAAATAGGATCGGTCTCTCACTCTTTCTTTCTTTTCTTCTTTAAATTCTTTCTTTACATTCATTTATTTTTTGTTGTTTTTAATTGTTTTATTATTTCTTATATCATTCTTATACCTTGAATTAATAAACATAATAATAATAAAAAAAAATCAAATCTACACAAGATATAGATTACATAAATCCTATTTAAATACTACCTGATGTTTTGAATAACCAAACGATGTTGCTCTTGAAGAATGGCAATGTCACTCTGATGCTTCTTTTCCATCAACTCTCGATCCGCCGAATGCTTTGCCAAAATATCTTGAATCTTCTCATCGCTCTGTCTGCATAACTTTAAGTTTTGTTCCTCCAGTTTCTCGATTCTCAATGCAAAGTAATTAGCCATTTTGTCATTTTCAGTTTTCAGCCGTTCCTCTACTTGCTGCAGCGACTCATCCACGATCTGGATCTGTCTTCTGAAAATCATAATGTATTATCGAAAAAAATTGCTTTATAATATATAATAACACATAATATTTGAGGACTATTGCTTATACATAAAGATTGTGACCTATATGTTTCGGCTCAAACTTCTTTTGGCATCACCTGCATATGGTATACCTTATTTTTATAATTTATCATAATCAACTCAAGCCTGATTAATTCGGCTTAATCTATTACATAAGCACTAAGAAATAAATAGAACCCAATATGAAAAAATAATTGAAATACCTATATGAATTCTCCATCAAATCAATTTCTTTGCTATGATTCTCCCGTAGACTGTCAATCATCTGATTCAATTGTTCTGTGGTTGTCAATTTAATTCTGGAATCAATGTCCAATCCAAATTTTGATGAGTAAATTTCCTCAGTATCGTCATTATTGCTTCCTTTCTCATTTGCAGCTTTCAAATTTCTGTCGATCGCTGTAGGTGTTGGCATCAGTAAAGACTAAAAAAAGATTGCTGCGGTTACTTTAGGCTAGCGACAGATACTGATAAAACGGTGAGACTTTAAGTCTGGCATCTCCCTCAGAAAGTTTTGTAAAGTTACATGAGTGTAAATACAAAAAATATCACAATACAAGCTGTTAATTCGCGAATGGTACAGCAATATGTTCTGCTTCTATTCTTGCACCAAGTAATTGTGATCATCAGACCTTTATAAGAAATAACTACACCAAATTTTTGTTGGGGCTATTTTCTTTTGTTTTTAGTATCTCAATTTTGCAGTTGTATTACTCGGCCTATAAATATATGATAGTGAACCGATCTGAGCAATAACATGAAACATAAAAAGTGCAATAAAAGTACAACAAAACTAAATAAGTTTCAAAGTCAATTAACACATGCTGATGAATATCTAAGCATTTTGATACCTGTATATTTGGAGATAGAATGTGAATTCGATTATAAATAAAAGATCTTACTATTACGGTTTGAAAAAGTTTATTAATAATTTATTCATGAATGAATTGTCCCAAACTATTTTTAATATAAATTAAAATACCTCACAATCACAAATTTTATAGATTCTCAGCAGACGGTTCAGCACTACTGAAAATTATTTTTCAGAAAGATAATTGAAATGATGAAATTCTCCAAATATGTGGATAAAATATATGTTGGATAATTATTTGTAAATGGAAAAGTAGCACTTTTCACACATTCATATAAAGTTTCCGGCTTATTCTCGCTTCAAAATTAGTATGGTCATAATTGTAGTTACTTGAATGTGTTTATTGATTCTTTGTTGATGTTGGTGAATGACAGCTTGCAGCTGAGCTCGGTGGTCAGCCTGTCCTTGAAGCATGCTGTCCACCTGCTGGCGTTGAGCTGTCACCACTTCCAGTTGCACCCGCTGAGTCTCCTCTTGACGCTCTGAAACAAAGTATTCATTTAAAACTGTCATCAGTTGTACGGTAGGTAGATGACTTCCATCATCCGAGATAGTCGATTTATCCCATACAAACACATAGCAACCAAATGATTAATTAAGAGAAGTAAAACAAACTATAGGGCTGGGCTTCCATAGTGAATTGATCGTGGTCTGATAATGATAGAAATGAAAAGAAATAGTCAACAAGTAACATTTCGGAAGATGTCGAATAGGTGTCGGGCAACAAATGTAAAATACGATATCAATCTAAAACATCTTGGAAGTTCAAGTTTGGAAACACACCATCGAGAAAAAAAAAACTCGCTATAAGGACTATCACAGACAGTACAGAATTGGTGGAATGTTTGTTTAGTATTAAAAATACTAATTTGCAAAATTTCAACTCATAATCTACTTATGGATGGATAGTCAAATCATTTTGATAATTGAATAAATTAGCTTAGCTCTAAAAACATTTACCACGCAGCGCAGCCAATCTTTCTTCTTGCGCCTTTAATTGCAGAGCCACCATCAGCTGAGATTCTTGCTGCTGCAAACAGATAGCAGCACTCTGTTGTCCAATATCATTTCCACCGATCAAGTTCAAGCTAGAAGAGAAATTAAAAAGTTCAGATTCAACAGGAAGAGGCTCCTTGGATAGCACTCCTAATACCATATTTGTTCTCTGCGCTTGTTTGTTAGTCATATCAATATCTTGATTAATTTCTTCATTTTTCAATTCTAGTGGCTGTATTGGATTGTCTGCCGCCATACTTTTTTCATTCGCTTTTGTCTCTGCTTTCTTTAGCCAATCGGGTGTCATTTTTGGTGGCTGTTCTTTTTTGTCTTCCAATACATCTGTAATATCATCATCAGGAAATATTCCCAACCAGTCCGCATTGCTTCTCTGTCTCTTGCTAATAACGCTGACTGGCTCTCTCTTCGGAGACTTTATCAAATCTTTTCCAGCATCGATCTTTGAAGTTTTTTTTTTTGATTCCGGGAGTCTTTTATCTATTTTCAGTCTTGTTTGGGAATCATTTTCTTTGTTCGGTAGATTGGATGCACTCGGAGAATATCCAATCGATGAAGAAATATTTTTTTCTTTTTGAGGCGGCATTGCAATCAAAGTGGGCGTCTCAGGCCTTTTCGATTGAACATTGATTGCCGATTTCCCCAAAACCTCATCGAATACAGACGATTTTTTAGCTGTTGTCTCATTAGTTTTGTTCAGATTCGTTTCTGTATCAGATAATCCCAGGTCATCCAAAAAATTCAAACTATCTGGAAAACTAGATCTGGCCGGTTGAAGGTTAGCTTGAATCTTTGTTCCGAAGCCAACATCTTTATTTATTAGTTTTCCTGGTGTATTTTTAGTATTTTCTATTACTGTATTACCTCCGAATTCTTCAACAGGTGGCGTTTTCGAATCAGTTAGTCCAAGCCAATCACCACTGGAAAGGTTTTTATTTGTTTTTGTCACGTCTTCTGGATTTTCTTTCGCTTTTTCTGGTTCCAATCCGAAAAGATTACTTTTTTTCTTACTCAGACTTGTAGCTTGAACTGTATTGGTCTTATCTTTAGATTTATATTCATCATCATTGAAAAAACTATCATTGCTATTATCACTCAGCAAATCTCCTAATGGGTCATCTAAATCGAAATCTACGTTTTTATTCATTTCGATGTTTTGCAAAATCAAATGAATGAGCTATTTTATCGCTAATATAGAAAAGGCAAAATAAGAATAAGCATGAAAAAATAAATCCTCTTGCCGGGTTTTTGTATTTGTATAATGCGGTTGCCATAGCAATAAGTGTTATTGCCAACACTCAAATTAATAATTTATATCATTCATAAAATCCAGTCGATGAATGTTCCAAAAATTTTCTTTCCGGAAAACATTATGGACAATTTTTTTTTTATTGTAGTACAATGAAATACACTATCCCAGCAGTAAATTAATTCACTTAATAATTATATCAGTATTTCATTATATTTTTTTGATAAAGAAAAAAAACTATGTTCACATACTCAAGCGTTTAAATTTGTCAATATATTTTTATATTGTTCTTTATAGATATCTAACTAATTCGTTTACAGAACATAAAAAATAAAACATTTTTACTGAAATTTTAAAGCTAGATTGATTTAATTTAAAAATATAATATAAATAATGCAGCACCAGGTGTGCCAACACTCAGAAAGTTTCAAACAACTGACACATGAAAATTGACGTAAATATTATTGTCATCGTCCGGGCTATATTTTAATAAAATATTATTACACTAATTGTGCGCCCTTAAAGTCGCGCATTCTAGACGTAGCATTTTAATAAGTATTCTGCACAATATACTCTGTACTTGAATTATAATTACACGGTTTTTCTTTGTGGTTAATTTAAGCATAAAAAATAGATTGAACCATGACTTCTCATATTTCGGCACCCGATACATCAGAAAACTGTGATCCGAATTCTTCCTCGTCCCCTCAAGTTACCGATACCCCAATCAAAGCGGCCGATGCAGTAACGGAAAGTGAAGTTACAAAAGTGGTCGCGAACAAAGAAACCATTAATGATGATCCAATGATCGACAAAAAAGACATTTGTCAAGCCGAGCAAGTAGAATTTAAAGTCATATTCAATAAAAATAAATACGATATCATCTTTGGATGGGATCAAACGATCAAAGAGCTAAAGATTCACCTCGAGAGTATCATTGGTGTGGCCCAAAATGCCCAGAAATTACTCATTAAAGGGATGGCGAAGGACGAAATGACATTGCGAAAAGCGGGTGTTGTAAAAGGTGGCAAAGTGATGGCGGTAGGGTCAAAAGTGAATGATATTTTGGCTGTTACCAACTGCAAACAGGTACTTTTCCTCTTTCTAGAACACTCATGGCTTAAATATTAAGCTGAAATTATCCATGTAACTGGCTTGAAACCCTCGAGACTTCCACAACCCTCAGTTATATTGTGTGCTGATTGGGCTTTAGCGGAGTGATTAACTGTCTCATATCAAGTAATAAGATAGGTTATGCATCTCTTCATATAGCACGGGCAAAAATGAAATTGTGAACACTCTCGGCACTTTTGAAAAATGCAATTCATACTCTTATTATTTGTTTAATTAATCACGGCCAAGTACATGAAGCTATCGTCTTAAACCATGCCATTTTCCGTAAGGCTCAAAGATACCATAGATGAATAACAATGCTGAGTTTACTTTTAAGTTTGGTAGAAACCAATTAACAAAAATAACCAGTATCAATTTTTTGTGGTGACCGATTGATGTTTTTATTTCTTTGCCCACAGCAATTGCTGACGGAAGAAAAGATCGCTGCATCAAGTAGCACCAAAGAACCGCTCTGTGAGCAAAAAATTCACAGGAAGGTTTTAGACAAAGGCATCCCTCCTGATGTCATGGCTGGAATCAAAGGGAAAAAAGTTTGTATCTATTGACATATTCACTGTTAATGACATATATTATACGTCATCGTATAAATTTAAGTTATGCGTAGAACACTATATTGTCGTCATAGATTAGATTTTTCGTATTTATGTGTAGGGTCAATAAATTATACCTGCCATCATGCATTCTATTTTTTTTAACTTCAGCACACTTGAGTGTGTGGTAACCTAAATCTTGTGTAATTTATATTTACTCCCAGGACATTCTCATCAAATTAAGTAGATCCTTTCTCGATATCAAAGCTCCACTTAATTAATACCAGGTGTATGGATGGAGAGTACATTTACGTCCCATGACGCAATCTATAATTTTCAATTTCGAATTTATTATTGTTCGCTTCTTACTATTTCGTGTTATATTCCACACTGTTATTCCATACTTAATGCTAACATAATAAATAATAATACACTTTGAGGATGATTGAATTCTAGGTCTTCCGTTATTTGGTTATATCAACTGAAGTAATTTCTTTTTTCAATACAAATCCAAAAACATTTGTGAAAACCATTATGTTGTTTTATTATTGTTACATATTCAATATTGTATTATTATAAAATCAAGCCTCTTCCCAAGTGAGATTTTAGAGTATTGCTTTAAATTTGTCTGACAATATATTTCAAATGTAGTAGGTAAAACAATCAATTCTTTATCAACCATGGTTGACACCAGTAGATTGATAAAATCTGTATCTAATTAGCCTCCAGTTACTATAGGTGTTGCTATAGTAAACTGAAGGATTTATTGGAGTAGCAAAGGATTCTTGTGAAGGCTAGGAATTACCTGGGTCTAATACTATAGTATTTTTGATGCGGGATTTTGTGATTTCAGGAGCCTCTGCCGCCTGTTCCCTTAAGTGGAATGCTAAACAAATATGGAGGGAAGGTTCGCCTTACCTTTAAAGTAGAACAAGACGAACTATGGCTAGGCACGAAAGATAGAACTGACAAAGTGGCGCTGACATCAATTCGAGGTGGGTTGTTGTATCATGTATGGTGTATTTCAAAGAGTAGTATAATTTATCGATGTAGATATTATGATTAGTTTCAGTGTACTATTCTTACAGTTTTATGTTGACTGTGATTGATATTGTCATATTTTTTCCAGGAATAACATCGGAGCCTATTAAAGAACATGAGCAGTATCATATTATGGTATGTATTCAACTTGTCATGGAAAAACATCTTCAATATCGCCAAATCCAGTTATATAATATATCAGATGACAACAAATGGTTCTAACTTATTTTTATCAGCCTTTGTTTATACAGTTTAATTCACAAACAACACTCTTATATTCAACTCCCCTATACCATTAATAAAATAATGTGTATCCAATATTTCAATCTTTTATATCATTAGGTTTACAAGAGCGTCTTTAATTTATGATCCAAATTATTTGTATTGATAGGTTAGTTATAATATAAATAAAAATGTTGCTCTATTGTTAAAATTGATAGCATAGATTAACTATTCTTGCTGTTACATCTTATTGTAGCATTTTTGAATTGAGAGAAATTTCTATCACTTAATTATTTTATATTTCAGGCTTTGCAAATGGGCCCTACAGATGCATCCAAATACTATGTATACTGGGTCCCTGCACAGTACATCGAAGCCATCAAAGATGCAGTACTGGGAAAATGGCAGCTGTTTTAATAAATCTACTGCTGCTGCATTTGTCTACTATTTTGTATAAGTTTTTTTTTTATTTACGATCTCCTTATTTAAATTCGATAATACATTATAATATTTACTTCAAGATGTCAATCGCAACTCGAAATCCCGTTACTAAAGAGATACGGACAAACTCCAATTTAATTTGCTCATATGTGGGATTTCAAATACAATACTTAAATATTGAGTTATATAATTCTCTTCGTATAATATAATTAGTTAAGACTTATTATAACTACTGACGTTTCAGAGTTTAACATGTATTGTTATAATGGTTTAACGAAAGCATCATATTAATTGTCTTTGTGTCAGGTGCAGCCACATATTAAAGTAGGGTCTGGTCACATGTGCAGAACAGAACCGCAGTATTTTCCGCCTTGCTAAAAATGTCGACCATGCTAGACGTAGACTTAATCTTGATCGAACTTTCAAATATTTATATTGGAATGTACACACATATCGATAACAAAAAATGAAATATTTTTTTTTGCATTATTATGTCTCAAGAGGTGATAATTCTTCTGGGTTCACCATTTGAAAACTAAAATATTGTCAATTAATTAATTTCATTTTTTTAATGAAGAATCAAAATCGCACCCAAAATTCTATACGTTTGTAGCATTCAGACGTCATTTATTAAATAAGACGTTTCGAGCAAGCTTTCCAATGACATAATGGCACCTTTTAATCTGTCAACTTGTGAATTTTCTTCTCTTTGCAATAGTTTGGTGTTATCCATATGTTTGTGATGCTATCGCGCACATTAAAATTCCTCATTTTGTGGCCATGCCCTTCTACCATATCTATAATTATAATTTTGTTGATGTTGTAAAAGATTTTATATTTAGTATAATTTAACGCATTTTAGAAATATTAATCATCTTTTTTGGGCATGTTTTCATAAAAAATGTCAATAAAGATTACGTGATAGAATATGACGTCATGCCAAAATTATCTGCATTTTACTTGTATTTTCCTACACTGAAAGTGATCAGTTATATATATGAAGTTTGTTGTACACAGATATCTGTTTACAGCTAATGTACTATTTTAGTTCTCTTAAATATTTTTTTTTAAGTTCTCTCAATATTGTCGAAGATTACTGATTAGGTATGCAATACCTATGTATCTTTGTGGTTTATTAACATCGTTAATAAATGGTGAAGCTGTTTTTAACAAACTATAGTGCTACCTTAATTTATTGATCTAACAATTGCAATTATTTGTTAATTTAGTACTCTTTTTATTACTTTCCTGAAAAATTGTTCATTTTTGTGACAAATGATTAGATTTTACACATAATTTGACCAGTAACAACAATGCCAAACTTTACACAAACTTCTACTGAAAAACTTGTTTGATTTTCATCTACACAATTGATATATTGACCAAAAAATAGTTATCATAGTAAGTTTCATATTTCGTTTGATTTTATCTTTTTATTCGCCCTAAATCTTTTTTACAATTCATTTTAATGAATGAAAATGATGACAGTCTTGAATAAGACTGACGGCTTAGATTTTTTAAATATTATAAATTAATTAGGTCTTACATTTTCGCCATTAAATTATTGAAAAAATATTATTAGTAAGGCATTACGTTTTTCGTTGGTGTAATCATAGATTTTTTTTAAATTTTGTGGCGCGTGAAATAATATGCAAGTTGTATTATAATGAAGCTTGCGAAATCTTCATTTTTTATGTTTTTTTCTTCATTGCAAATTATGATTTGAAATCATAAGACAACATATTCATTTATATCAATATGTAGTTTTTTTTTTTGTAAATAATAAAGTATGCAAAAAGTAAGAAAGTTTTTTTATTCCATTCTTTTTATAATACCCTGCTCACATATAGATTTTTGTTTAAAATTTTTCTGCCGAATAATAGTCGAACATATATCAGACATCCTCTCACATAAATTTTACGTCCAATATTTAAATGTATAACACTTGAAATGTCATCCTCTTTCTGACCCATTACTTGAACATGCATACTTATGGATCATTTCGGTCAGGGGGTTACGATTTTAATTCCAAAGCTGCATAAAAATGGTCACATTACCAATATGCATGAATTGTTCCAACGGGTCATGGTTGATAATCAATAGTCAAAAGAGCTATCCTGAGGCACATGTCCATGTTCAAATGCTCTCCATTACGAGTGGAAACGGTTATTAATATTTTTGAAAATATGCATGCAGGCATAATCTGCAGAAAATGATACACCTCCGTGAAAGAGGTTGACCATCTTTAAGCTTCGGGAGAGACAGATAGAATGAGTCTTTGATGACTGGAAGGAATGGAAAGGGAAGATTGAGGAGAAGTGGTGAAATAACAAAATCAGTGTGGTTTTTCACAATCGTTTATTAAAAGCCTTATCAAAATGTGCTGATTACAACATATAGTAAATTTCACACAAATAAATACAAAATAATTTATTTACAAATCTCTTATACATATAACAATAAAAGATCTTTCAGGCACTCACTTGCATATAATTATTAAAACTGATATATTTTTTGGCAAGACTAATTGCTTGGTAAAATAAAAATCATTTTTGTTTGAACTCTTATTTTCTCATTTTTGGCATACAGTACGGGGGATGAATTATTAATAATTAAAACTAATTCCTAAAAATGGAAGATTAATAAATGTTTAATAGAAAAAAACACCATTTATATAAATTTCATAAATGTAAATCATATTCAATATCAAAATAACCAATTTTTAAGCTAGTATAATTTAACAACAAAAAACCTTTTCTATTAAATTGGCATATTTTTTTTTTTGTATGAGTGTTCGAAAAAAACTATAACAAATCGAAATTGGCAATATTTTTGACTAGTTTTGATATGACACATACTAATTTAATTTATGAACATATGGCCATGTTCAGACTACATGGTAATTTTTTATCAGTCTTACAGCAGATGAATTTTGGATTATGTACAATATATTTGCAAGAGTTAAAATAGAGTAATTATGCATTATTAACCAAAACACAATCGTAAATGAATTGTAACTTCTATTTCAAAATGTAGCATATGAACATGAATAATGTGAAGAAAATTTAACAAAATACATCTTATGAGAATCAGCTATCAGTTATTTGCTCATTCTGATGATCAAATGAGAATTTTAGCTCAGAATTTGCACATGGGCATATCTTCAAATTATTATTAATAGCAATATTAATTTGAAACAACATTTTTATCAGTGTAATGGTAATCATACATAATTACTTTTGAATTTTGTGTAAACTCTTTTGGCAAGTTGATGTAATTTTAGTTGAATTAAAAGATTTTAACAAAATACAATCATTTGTGGTAAATTAGAATATACAAAAATGTGAAATTATTTCAAATCTGAAATCCGAAAATGGAGTATATGCATCTCCACACTGTAAAGTTATATTGATTAATATTAAACAGGATATATGAGATTCTAGCAACTTTTTCAACAACATATTTCCATCTGTGGGGTAATTCCAAAATTATTATCAAAGCATATTACACAGATTAGCGTAAATCTAATTTGGCTAGCATGATAAAAAAAGAGAAATTTTGTTCCAATCACTGAATAAAGTTTTACTAAATACAATACATGCTCTTATATGTATATCTTTAAATAAATTACTGAAATTAATATTAGCACTATAATTAAAAATAACTGAGCATAATGAGATTCTTAAAATATGTAAAAATTTAACAATGAATAAAAACTTAAATGGAATTACAGCTATGGCACTAAACAAACTTATGCAACATGAGCATAAAAACTATTATTGTTACAAGTAATATGACATGAAAGAGATTCAAAGTCTTTTATACAAAAATAATGTAGAAATATTCCTTAAACCTAGTTAAATAGTGGTGAATCATTTATGAACACAGCGGTTGTTTATGTACAGTTATTAAACAGGTGTCCAATTGAATCTTGAGATTATTGTACATTGTATACAATCGGGTCACGTGGATAAAATCTTGAGCTAGCCGTATTCAGACTGGATCGTCAGGGAGAACTGGCCCGGAGGAATATGAGTAGCATGGTACCATATACGTGTGTCCAGAAGAACTGAAACAAAATAATGAACATGCCGTTAATAATAATAAAATGTATGGATACAATCGTGAACTGCTTCAACTATATTATATATTTCATTTTATATTCAATGAATACGAAAATAGCATAAATATAACAGGAGAAACTAAAGATAGTAGAAGATGATCTATATACCTGCATCTCCTGGTTCCACGTAAAACTGGAAAGGATGACATTTGTCATCGCATTCGGGAGTAGGTGCAAGACTCCAGCTTTTATTGCCTTTCACTTGTCCTTGCCACATCAGCCGAGGGATGTAATCCAACTGAAACAAAAAGAAATCCTTTCATTAATATCAACATTATGACCAGGTGAATTGAACATGTGTATATGAAGAGCTATTAATGCGTCTGCCAGAACTAGCTTTCAAATTAAATTACAGGAGAACACATTCAAATACATATGGACAAAAGGTGTAAATGAAAGGGTCGAGCAATAATTCACATAAAAGTATATATAAATATTTTCCATTATAAAAATATAATTAAATGAGAAATACTGAAAGAATGTAGAAATGAGAGTTACTGACATGCATGACTGCGCCTTGCTCATATCCAAAGAAAATGTTCTCCGAATTGGGCAGCTCGGCATCTTCAGGAAGAAAATCTGGATATGAATAGTACTGTCGCACAGCAGCCAATATTTCTGGATGACAATTTCCCCTGAAACAAAAGAAAAAATCATTTATTATAATTTAGTAAATTTAAACACTTATTACATGATTTGATACTGAAACTGAATCAATTCAAAATATAAGAAATACAATAATATGTATTGAAATATAGCTAGAAACCAAATTATTAAACACAGCAATTATTATTTTTTCTACTATGTGATGTTTTCAATAAACTGTATGAGATAAAATGTATTTAGGCCTCAAAAGGTATTTTTCAAAATGTGGGATAAAAAAATATACCAGAAATAAGCAAAATACATTTTCACTTACCACCCGACATACCAAGGATCTTGCCCTTCTTCATTTCTGGATCTCTCTTGAGACATGGCGAAGACTTCCCGAAGTGAAAAGAGATCTGTCTTGAAATGCAGGAATTGACATCCTTCGTCAACACTTTCATATGCTCCGGAAGTGTGCTCGTATAAGTCTTTGAACATCTCGTAATCAAATTTCTGTATCGCCTTCCAGTGACTTACTGCGCCTTTTACTATTATTGGGCCTGAGGAATAGGCATATTTCTGGAACAAAAGAAAACAATTATTGACATTAACCATAAATATAAAAGTTACGTACATTAGCATATCTAAACTCAGTACAATGCTATTAAAACTAAAAAGATTGACATACTACCTCTGCAGAATTAACATTATTCGGCAATGCTATTTTGATAATGTTGATATCAAAATCAAAAATCATATATGAAAAAGTAATCTCGTATATAACTCCCGAAATACTTCAACTAGTGTAAAGATACTAAAAGTTATAGCTTAGTAATAGGCGGAAATAAAAAAAAGCTGACTGACCTTAAACTCTTCCCTCGTCGCATTGTAGAGTATCACGGGTCTCGTGACACCTTCACAAAATGAGCAATCTGAAATTGGCCTGGTCGCTTCCCAAACTAAATAGTTGTTCGGTAAAAAACATCTTATACCGAGTAAATAATGTATTATTGTATTAAATAAGTGCGTGCTTGCAAAAATACAAACGAGCGCGCTGATAAAAATAGCACCAGTTATTTTAAAACGCGAATGTTTACGTTTGTTTCTGGAGGAGTCTGTGTTTAGAAAAATTGGCGCACACCCGTAACATCTTTTTAAATCGTTGATATGCAAACCAGAATCGAGCATATATTTACTGAGATGAACCAGTTGATCTTGTATCACTTCGATTTCCATTAATTCTCGTGTCATTTTCTTATAGACATTTGCACAGCCAATATTTTCACACCCGCACCCTTAACACAAAATTTTTGACACTAAATTACTATAGACAATAAAATAAAATAAAGATTTTTCATAGATATTTTAGTCATGTTCTATTGTCTTTGATTTACTTGTAAATATTTCTGTGACAAATATTATTTCACAAATGTAGTATGCAAAACAATATTTTTTTATAAAACTATTTGTTTAAAAGATCACCAAAAATTATATTGAGTTTTTTCGTAATTTTGTTGAAGTATAACCATTGCTAAAATGATGAACGCAGGCGATTCCGATTGTCTATGTTCCAAATTCGCGGCTTCGTGAGCTTCAGCTTGCCGTTGTCAAGTTAATTTGTCATTTCAGTTTTGCCGTATAAATTTATCAAAATGCCACCTAAAAAGAGAGATAAAGAAACAGATATTACAAAATCAAATCGGATTGATCATATCCAAGCGGATCATGAGCTGTTTCTCCAGGCATTCGAAAGTAAGTTTAATAAACATAAAACTAGACATGCTCATCTGCAATGTAATCATTGAACTTATGCCGTTTTTTGATAAGGATTAACTACAAATGTTATTACTCGGTTCGCTATGATAATCAATCACAAAGCAAATATTTTTCTGCCTATAACTTAAGTGATGAATTTATTTAAAATGCTTGAGATTATTCAGAAAGTAAATTATATCAACTACTTAGGCCTGTCACGGTATCATATAAATAACATTTGATATTGTATTGAGACCGCTTTAATTCATACACAGACCTTTTTCTCTTTCAGAACCAACACAAATTTATAGATATTTAAGGACACGGAATATGTTAAAGGTAAGTTTGCATGGAGTAAAATTGCACATAAGAGATATGTATAGGCAAATCTCCAATGCTAATTAGGAAGTCTCACATTTTATTTGTTGAAGCTGTCGTTCTTTATTAATCAATAATTATAAGATATTCATGTGAGCCTGACAATACAGCTCCACAACCATAAAATCTAATGCTACTATTTATTCCGTTATTTGGATTATAATATACTACACTGAGGAGCCTTCTGGATTATTAAATTCAAATCTTATTTTTGCGGGATATTTGATTCGCACACAGGCAGATCTGAAAACCTTATCTTTGAATCTTTCATATTGTACATACGGAATTCTCAAGAATGAGTATGTTTGAATCAAACGTATAACTCAACACATCTTTCTAGCCCATGTTCCTAAACAGAACACTATCCTACATGAAGCAACGCATGTCTCGTACGCACAAATCACGTGAGGGCTTCAAAGTAGATAGCATTTTGGAGCGGGTACAACAGAAGAAGCGCAATGAATCGCAGTCGCATTGCATGGACAATTACATGACGCTCACATTCCTGGGATTTTATGATGAAAGCCTAGATGAAAAACTCAGCAACTACCAGATTAAAGTAGAAACATTGCTGCTCAAGATATGCCACAAGAAACGAAAGGATAGCTCATCTGCTATTGTAGAAGTTTCTGTGAGTTTATAAGTACAACAATTCTAAATTTCTTATTCTATTTTCTTGCCTTTTTTATCTGTCTTACCATAAGATTATTTTAACTCTTTCCAATTTTCATCCTCAAGTGAGGTTATTTATTATAATTTTTTGCTATTCAAATGAATGTGACTATTTTCCAAAGAAACATGTAAGACATGTATCAAAAAATGTAAGGATATCATTTTGCAAATACTTCTGGCAAACAAAGGAACCTGTTATGCAACGATGATGCGAGGGAAAACAAAATTCTCTCTTGACTCTAAATTTTTATGAATAGTTACAGCAACCTATACAATTTTATACATCCATTATTATTAGCCAGTGATACTTTGTGTCATCTGGTGTATTTCATTGACGTTATGAAGATGCATGAAGAAACAAATATATAAAAAAGTGTAATTATGTAAAAAATTGATAGCAATAAGAATAACTTTTTTACATTTTTATCCATTTTTCAAGTACTTGTAATTATCCCAGGTGGGATGCTGTTCGGTTCCTTTAAATCCGTCGATTCAAGATCCTCCGGCGATGGCTTCAGCTGTCAGCATTTCTAGTGAGGCATTCCGACCATCGCAAGGTCCCGACCTTATTACCTACGAGCTCCTTCTTCGAGTGGCCATCCAGTCTCCACAGAATCTCAGTACCAGAAACAATAATGAAATACGGAATGGAGATAATGATGGTAAATTTTTTTTTAAAATAACGCTATCGCCTGATAGCCGGTCACGCTTTATTATATTTTTACATACTACTTGACTGATCGTCATCTGCTAGCATGAAACTTAAGCATTTACTTCTTACTTATACTACTCAAGAGAGTTCGATTTATGGCCATGATTTTTTTGTGTTGATATCTCTATATTTATGGTTTAAAATAAGTGTTTGTCTACAGTGCATAATATACGTGCAATAAAAATAAACTGAGTGTGGTTTGTGATTTATTAATATAGGTCTAGTTGACATATTATATTTATTCATGTTTGGAATATTGGTGTCAATTTTTTTATTTGTTTTAGTTCCTCATAGATGTAGTCGACACAAATCTAAATGATTCACTTTTTTCTTGGTATATATTCAGTTATAAAAGCAAAAATTCTTAATTTTTACACATTTTTTGTTTGAAAAAATTATCTCAAATGAATAATAAGATATGATTTTTTTTTTTATTTGCATGCCGATCTGATTATTTGCAATAAATGTACAGTTTTGTATGAAATTTTTGATGGCTAGAGTGTTAACATGGACACCTGCTTCATCAAAATAACAGCAATCATGAAAATATTGTATTTAGACATTTAAGAGGAATAAAATAACTGTGAAAACAGTGGCGTAGTCCTAAATAAAAAGTGCCAGGGCGGTGCTTAATTTTTAAATAAATGGACATAAAGTATTAATAAAAACTAATATCAAGGTAAAATTTGATATTTTTTATTATTAAATAATTTGCAGTGGGTGCCAGAAATTAGGAAACATGTGCGCCCACAGGCAGGTCTTAAGAACCCCTTGCCCAAATGATCCAAAGAAAAAAGAACCATAAATTTGCTCGTAATGACTTTCACGTTTTGAAAATGCTCTGGTCCTACATATTTTTTGCATTTTCAAAATATTATTCGTCCGCTATAAGATATTTAATGTAGATAAAAAATTCTATGCGCAATATATATGTTAAATGCATCAGAATAGTAATGCAAATATCAAAATGAGAATGGTGCTCTGGTTGAAAAAGAATAGCCAGGGTGTGCCCTGGTTCAGAAAAAATTACCAGGGCTCCACTACACTACTGTGTGAAAGTGGTCTCTTGACTATTATATTCGCAGGGATTCTAAGATGTTACGGTGGTGGATGGAGGATATCACATTATATTATACTGGTGCCAAATAAAAATCATATTTGTGAATAAAATCTTGGATATAGACCATCAAATCTACTGTATGTAAGTAATTGGGAGCAATTCAGTTTGGCGATACCAAATTACTTTAATAACTCTAAGATGCACAATGGATTGTGCAATTGGCCAACAACCAATTATGAGAGAAAAAAATCTATTGCAGTTCGTCTTTATATTAAGTAGATCCCTATAGTCACTGCTGAGCTGCCATGTTTAAAAAAAATATTAAAATCTTCAACTCTGTCTTTGTTGGTTACAGAACCTGCTCATAAACGTTCAAAAACTAATGATACACTACGTGAGCTGGGCAGTGAATTGATAGTATACGACAAGCACAACCAGTGCCTGCTGAAGGCCGGAGAGTACGACTTGGAATTAAGAGAGACATCATCCGTGGTAAGGTCCCCACATAAGACTTCCAAAACAATGCACTGGGAAACTCTGCCTGAGGTGAATAGTTTAAAATTGATCAGTTACAAAATTTGACAGCAGGGTTGGTTTGAAAATTGGTTTTAACTAAACTACATATTACTCTTGTAAACTTGATGAAACCAAAGTATAAAATTTGTACTTAAAAATTTAAATCTTAGTATAAATACAGACTTCGAGTCAACCGTTTTTGAATAGCTCTGCTGTACAAAACATAACAATACCGGTGTGAATTTTGTTTATTCAATAAATAATCCTGTATTTTTTTTATGTGCATTGCACTCAGGGTTGATTGCAGTGCATTGCTCAATGGGTTGGGCAAGTAGATAGAAACCATTTTACATAAACAAATTTGCTAAGATAGATATTAAATTTAACAGCCATATGCTTGGAGAGAAAAGTTAAACTTGTTAATTCAAATGTAATAATGTTATTCTTGTGGTCGATTATTTACTGTTTATCTCCCATTAACAGTCGATCTTTACCATTGCATGAAAGTATTATTTATTCTTCTTTTACAAATATGTATAATATATTTTGAAAGACAGTATGCTTACACATTTTGTGATTATTTTGTTTGCATAAATATTATATACTTCATATCTGTTCTCATACATTGTTTCATATAGCCTACAATTTTTTATTAGGACATGGATGTTGCAACGGACGGCAATTCATTTGAATTGTTCAATAGACGGCCAAAACTGAAATTGAAATTAAGCTGGAGCCAGGAGGCGTCTAATGGGGTGGTGAGCCGTCCTAAACCGTATCAACTGCGTTCTGCCCATCCGCCACATACCACCGCCAACAAAGAGAACAACCGCCCTGCCTCCAATTGCTCCACACTAAATAATATTATCAACAAGAAGAACTCCATCGATGGAAAGAGTTGAGACATTATTTTATATCTATAATATATCCCAATCTTAATTTTTATTGAATATTCTGTTAACACCACACCTGCGGAAACGGAATATTCCTTGATTTTGTGCCCTATCGTTTAAGGATTGCAAATTTTGAGAAAATAAAAAAAATTTCAATTTCAATTTCAATATTTTCAGAATTTTGATAATTTTGTGGAATTTTATCTTGAGATAGTTAATTTTCACTTTCAGAAATTACGAACAAAAAATTCTGGACAAAAGTAGAAATTTCTACAAATCCTTCTACGTCCTAGTAAGACTAAAATTGAAATTCGAATACTGGGATTTCCCTTGAATTTTTTCAGAATTCGAAATTGAAAAACAAATACAAATTCTGGAATTCCGTTTTGCAATTCGTAGTTGCAGTCATTTGCATGTAATGGAATATTCCGTTTTTTAAGACTATTATTTAAATATTTTGACTGCCAGAAAACTGGAACACTTTCTTGTTCCAAATTCATAAATGTTTCTCATCACTCATATTAATTTGCAAATGTATCAGGGTTATCCTACTCCATAGCCTAGAATATCATTGCTTTGACAGAAATTGCCTATTAGTATTTTGTACTTTTTTTATTTGTCATTTATAGTGAGAACATTATGAATGTAAAACACTACAATATAATGAAAAACATTTGCATAAATATATTACACTATACCAGGTGCCCCATAGCGTGACTCTCACAGGCGAGTGGTGCTGCTTCAATTTCTTATTGTTTTGTTATCAAAGATAATTAAATGGCTCTTTCAAAAATTACTTCCTGAAATGTGGCTTCCGAGGGTAGTGTAGATGGCGACCCCTGCATTACGCTGTTTTAATTGGAGGGCTAAGTTAAATTGAATAACTGAGAAATTCAAATTGAATTCATGTTTCTTGTTATTGATTTTAACTGCGCTATTAACACAACGTATGCGGGAAACGAGAATCACAGTCCGCCAATCGCCAATTGCGCGAGACTGTAATTACAGTTATTCAAAAATTTACCGCTGTAGTGGGAGAGTGCGATCACAGTCCTGCTTATTATATTGCGATATTTATGGTTTACACT
>JAGVSQ010000872.1:0-28014 GCA_022683975.1 Rhyacophila evoluta
TTCTTTAGTATAAATCATCTTTGTAATGAGTCAGTTGTTTTGTTGTGATTAGATTGGATCTTATTTAGATTTTAATCTTGTGTTTTTTATAGCTGATCATTTTGCATGTCATTTTGGCTACCACTTCTAAATCAACTGTATTACTTTCAATTTTTAAAATCATCACCGATGGTCAACAAAATACTAAAAAAATTATAAAGACTAAGTATTGAAAAAAATCGAATACGGAATGTGTAAAATCAATTTGAATAAAGAATTAGTTTGCACCTATCCCAAACAAATCTGGATTATAAAACTGGTATAGTATAAACTGGACTCACTGATAAAGTTTTCTATAGCCTCTGATTTCTCGTCGAGGACATCTGGTGGATTAATTCTAATCCTGCATTGTTTGGCGAAGATTTTTCCTGGCAGTTTCTGCCATTCGCCGCTAGGTGGTGCAGCGCAGTGCACGTCAATGGTCACAGTATTTTCATAAGCGCGAATCACGCGCTGAACTTCATTTTCTTGGAACGCGTCGCAAAAGTCCGCCAGTGAGAGGGTTCCATCCTGCGAAATAAAGAAGACAGAAATTTAATGAAGCTCTTTTGTAAAATTTTAACAAATTTTTCTAACATGTTTTTGTCGCCTAGCAAAAACTTTTATAAAAGATACAATAGACGAAAAATGATTTTCATATTTGACTCAATTCATAGATATTATTTTATACTTAACAATAAAATTATTCTGCTCTATTTAGCAGTATCGTATGTAAAATTAGTATAAATGATACTAGCGAACTCTGCATTTCTTTGCAATACTGCGTAAACTTTACATTAATATAAGCTTAATTTCACCTAGCATTCTATTTTCGTATTGATCATCATACGAATAGTGAAGTTGAATTAAATAATTGACCGGAATTGCTTCGATAATTATTATACCGACGAAGTTACGAATTTTTTCATTTCGCAATATTGCATCAGTCGCTCTACGTGGGATTTAAATGTCTCCATGCAACTCCACTTAACCTTAAATGCCGAATTAAGTTAATTTGTATAAATTGGTGACCTTTGCCATTTATGATGACCCTGTCAAATTATCTATCCTGACAAACAAGTATTATGGAATATATTTGGCATTATATTGACTTGGTCCCGTCAGGCGGCCTAGAGGTTAGCGTGCGAGCTTCGAAGCCTGCGAATGCGGTTTGAATCACAATGCTGATTTTTTAAAGCTCAGTGGATCACGGTAACCTTATGGGGCACAGGTTTTATAGGGGTGGTCGCGAATTTGGAATTTCTCGTTTTTTGACATTGATAATATTTTTTTTTGGGACTGCCGATTGCGATTTGAAATTTTGCGAAGTAATGTATTTAATACTTAAATAAAACGTATCCAATATTTTTTTCAATGTCAACATTGAAGATAATATTATAAATAGATGATCGTCGGAACATCGGTATATCCGATATATAATATAGATCGAAGACTACATACATATATTGTAAAAATATTTTTTACTAAAGCGGTGTTTTTAATCCAGGGAAATGTGGTATACAGCAAGTTTATATAAGGAATAACCGCATGTTAAGGTTTTTAAACTCAAAAAATCAATGATCCAAAAATATTTTTACAGTTTACGCTAAAAGAAAGAAAAAAATATAATGAGGTTATCGTTCGGAGAAGATTAAACATTATGTTAGGTTATAAAAGAGACTATTTTTTTGTGAAATGTTTTCACTTCGCCGGATGAATGAAAAAGAATTTGTATGTCTTTCAAGATAAGAGATAAAAAAAAATGTCATTATTTTCAGTGACTTCGTTCGCGACATTAAGTCGATCGGTAAAGTAAAATAATGGTAAAAGCCGCCATCTGCAAAAATACAGATTAAAAAGATTGGATACAGAATTTTGCTTTCCTGTGATATCTTTTGAAGTGTACTAGACGTGTACGCCATCAATCTTTATTCTGTTTTTTTATCGATATTCGCGTAAAAAAATTAAATAAAAATATTCGAAGAAAAGGCGAAGAAATTAAAAAGCAATACCATTAAAAACTTGATCGATATTCAGGTAACATAATGTCTTTTTGTAATGCTTGAAAAAATAACCACGCTTTACTCTTTACATTTCGTACATATTATGGAAAATAATGAAAAAAATGACGTTGAAAGATTTAACAATAATCAAACTAGCACAATTAAAAAAGGATATATTGTTGATTTTTTTATTCAGTCTTCAACTTTGTATTAAAAAAAATGAGGGTAAAACATGATTAGATGAAATAAAGATCGTTCCGATTGCTTCATCAGAAGAATTTTCAATCACCAATTTTATCAATAGTAAAATACTATTAATTTCGAATGAGAATCATATGTGTATAGCCGTTGGGTGGAAAGATAACTCATTAATATAAGCTTTTAAAAATGAAAGAACCACGCGTTAGCTTTAATCATCCCTTTGTGTGTTTTCCCCGAATACAAAAGCAGCGTGCCCATAAATATAGAGCTTTTTTCTCCGTAAATAATAAATACACGTTTAAATTATTTCCTGGTATTAGGAGGCCATAAGTTTGCGGCGAACCGACGTCTAGCGAGCTTTCTCTTAATTCCCAGCAGGTGGGAAACATCCAAGGGACGGCGTCTCGACGCGCGATTTTAATTAAAATGGATCAATTGAATAAATTATTGTGATGCAATATACTGAGTGCCAGAGGAAATTTCTTGCTCAATGTCGAAGGCACATTAGCAAAGAACATTATCTAGCCGACAGGAATTATAAAAGGTACTCTGAATTTCTCAAAAGAGATGTATTTAAATTAACTCAAAAAATGAATAATATCCATAATAAGATCCAAATTGTGAATAACAATTTATATAAAACCATAAACACAATGTACAGTTGTTTTGAGCTTGGAAAAGATTGAATTTACTTTTAAATTGTAAGCTTATTATTTTTCTAAAGTATCAGGTGCATATTAGCTATGTATAAGTTAATAGCCATAAAATATTGCTGAAATTATTATATCCCACATGCATCATAATTTGCCGTTTTTTTTTTTTTTGAGTTTTCTATTGTTCTAATACAAAAATATTTTATAATGTAGTTATAGTTAGTGTCAATAGTAAAAATATATACACTTTGTAGATTAGTTCATAAGGTATGATACACATTATTTCAATTTGGTGTGTTATTTCATGAGGCAGACGAACGTGGTTGGTTAATTACCTGCATGATCCAAGAACCGTTCCCGGCGAACGTGTATCCGGCGTGTATAATATGTCGATGTCGAGTGAATGAGCTGAGCAGATTCCTCATGCACTGCAAGAGTGTGTTCATCTGTGGGTGAATCAGAATTTCTGTCACCAAATTCTCCGTCGCGTATTGAATGAGTCTTTCGCCTGAAATCACAAGAGAACATCACATGATAAGTATTAGAAGCACACACACATGGTTTGATATTTTAAAGTAAACGGCAACAATTCAATTAGGCGCCTAATTACACTTTAGTTTTCTATTAATAATTAAAGATAATAATACAACATAGATCTTCAGAGATGATAATGGACTTTATGAAATTTTACTTACCAAGTACTCTTACATATGTTTCTATAAATGTTTAAATTTTTTTTACCAATAATTTGATAAAAAATATCACAATTAGAGCACGTTGTTGTTATTTACGTTTTGCAAATCTTAACTGATATTTTTTTTTAGTGATACATACTATTATATAGTATGTGAATTGAATTACGCATCAATCTACGTTTATTAAATTGAATGTATGTGTCCATTCAATTATATAAATGGCCATCTGCGTATTTTTATGCTTTAATGTTTTTTTAGAGATGTTATTGTCTTATATTATCTATTTATTATTATAAGTTTAACGTATCTTTAACGAGATTGGGTATGATTTATTATCACGTACACATGAGAATTTCCCTAAAATGTGAACATAAATTTTCAGTCGTTTCAGTATCCGAGGAATTTCCAGCGTAATTTTACGAGCTTAAATGCTTCACGGGCTCAAATTTATAAGACGTCACCCTCAAATAAAATTTATCGTTTATCATTCTCCACCTTTGGCCATTTTACAATAAATTAGAGTGTGTGTCGTTTTATCGTTTACACCTTTAATTGAATTGAATTGTATTAGACGTTATTAATGCTTAAGTCTAAAAAGAATTTCAAACCTTTAAAAAACTATGAGAAATTTTTTCTTGGACTGTCATAGAAGTCATCTCCACTCTATTGTACACCAACCGATACCATGAGAAGCTAGGATAGTCCTGTCGGCTTAAATCAAATAATCACATCACATTCGGTACGCAACGGTATATGTATAACAATTTAAAAAACGTGGAGAATGATGCTAGAGAAAGTCAAGTATTAGGGCGTTTCTGGGAGTTTGAAGAGCGGTTCATATTTGCTGGTTCGAAAGCGAGTAATTTAATGTAATTCATCAGATAATTTTCGATAGTAATAAAATTTTCTAAGATTTAACTTCAACTTTACTTTGTAGGCATGTTCCCAAGTTATTGGAGGCTCTACAGTAACTTTAACTAATAAGTTTAAATAGGAAATTTCTGGGTCTGTTAACTAGAATAATGATATTAATTCCAGATGAGTAATTCCAGTACCTACCCAAATAACCTACTAAAGATATAGATCTGCTTTAAAGCCTTTATGGATTTATATATTATCTTTCGAGTTCGTATTTTTTTTTGTCTATGTCCATAGGCGAAAATATTTTATATTTTAATTAAAATGTATGCTTTCAAGTCTTTTTTTATTAAATTATTTCCAGGAAAAAAATTAATAATATGTTTTAATTATAAAAAATTGTTCGTTGCCACGATATGTTCAATTACAAAACTCCGTAGTTAACAAAGTAACAAAGTAGAAACATCCGATGGAGTACTTTTATCTTGTCTGAAAATAATGTTTCGCTCATTTTGTCTGTGAAATAGCATTTAGGCGGGCATCTGAAGTGAGATTCCGAGCCAAATAAGTTAACTTTAATTAGCTCGACTATAATTCCGAAATGCGGGATAGAATCCTAACTCAAAAAGATAGAAAAACAGCTAGTGCCAAAAAAGTTTTAGTCAGCAAACCCGTTCTTATCTCTAGCAGTGAAGTATTACTTCCACACACAGCAGTATTACATTTCCCATTTCCACAATGCTATCATACTACACTGAAGTGTTAGAAAATAGTACAAATAATTGTATATATTGATGTATCTAATTCTTACAAAATTTATTAATAAGCTGAATCATAAAACATTCAACTCAATAAAGTTTGAAACGAGATGTTCTTTATTTATTTGAAAGCGAACATAAAAGTTAATGTTCATATTTTTCTACTAGGAAATAGTGTAAATGTTTTTAGAAAATTAAAATATTATAATTTTGTAGAGAATAGTATATACAAATCGATAACATAGATATGAATAAACTAAATATACCACCATTAATGTTAATAAGCAAACAAACTTGAATTCTTGAATGCACTAGGTCATCGACATAATATATTTTAGTTTATGTGTTTACCACACTCATTTGTAAAAATTTACAAAGTTTAATTTAATTAAATATAAACAAAAGATCTTACATTTACCCTACAGGTTGAATAATTTTGGCACATCACTGGACGTAAGTATGTTCGTGATAGTAAGTAATTCTATTTTCCCATTCCACGTACAGTGTGCTTGCTAACTTAATATAAGCCGAGGTAAAAATATTTCAGTTTCGTTTATTTATTTTTTGCGATCGAGATGGGTAAGTTTTATTTTATTTCCTTAGAAATGAAGCCGGGAGTTTATGTATACTTGTATAATACAGATAAATACTACTCTGGGGACTAGAAAAATACTTTGGTGCTAAATAAAATATAAACACATAGAACGTGGTGTAAGTTCTTACGAGTTTTTCTAAATACTATAAATAAAACTTTATACTCATGGAATATTTATATAAATACATGTAATACGTTTTTTGGAGAAAGCAGTTAAAAAATTTCATATTTTTACCGAATATATTTTTGCCACGAAACACATTTTGTAAAGGGAAGCTTAAATTTAAGATAGATTTAGAAGCTGAGAGTTATTAATATTTTAAAATTAAAATAAATACAAATGTTTTACAGTTACATATGATAAAGCTCACGATAACTAGTCAAATATAATATTATATATGAGAATAAGTTATAGGCTATAGCTTGTATAGTCTCCTTATTTTGCTATTATTCTCACTTATTGTAAAATATAATGCCAATAAAGATATATTTTTACAGGATCAAAATTGAAAAACATAAAAATCAACTGAGTTGACGCTATTTTCATGTGACGCATAATAATTAATAGAAAGAGACTGTTCATTTTTTTGGACAGTATAATTATTATTTTTATTTGTGATTCTTTTTCTCTATAGAGAATGATAATAATCATGTTTTAGGGCAGTAGCTTTGACTTATCTTCACGTTCATTCTGGAAATTTTTATCAAAAAAAAATACTGCTTCTTTTGACATCGTATCTTCTTTGTACGTATCCATTTGAATCTATTTGACTAATCGGGCCATTCGACCTAGTTGCCACAAGAGCAAATTTCATTACTTTTAAAAAGTCTGCGACGTCATTTTGCAGGCTTGATGAATTACATAAGTAATAAGAATTTACATAATTGCATGACTAAATCCTCCTTAAACATAATGTAGATGTTTTCTTCAGTATACTAAAGTGCGTGGTAACCTAAGTCTCGGGTAATTTTTATTTACGCCCAGGACATACATACCCGTCAAACGAAGTAAATTACTTCTCGATATCTGATCATCGCCTAATTAAAACAAGGTATAATAACGGCTGGGTGGATAATGTGCACATTTGGTAGTCTACATTCTTGAAATCTCGTATTTCGATTATCCAACTAAGCCTGTGCATCGTCAGTATTAAAGAGTAGTAATATTTTTTGTGGTAGTTTCAAAAAAATCCATCATTTATCAGTGATATATTTTAATACTGAATTAAAATATAAAACATTTTATCCTTTTTTGCCTACTCTAAAGATAACGTTTGGTACTTTCGAGTAACCAATCCTATAGTAACGATTTCTGGACTACATTGATTTAATTAAAACTTTAATCAACAGCCCTTACGGCAACATTGATAATAAATATAATACTTGTTACTAATTGTTTCATTTTTTCGTTCATTTTTTTTTTTTCATTTTTAATTCAATTTACTTCAAAATTTATTCTTCCACAATTTGACCAGCATTATAAATATGCATAAGCCACGAACCAAAATAATATAAATACATGTATAGAAATTAATTCAATCCGAGAGAGAAAATATATTTGCATAATATTTTTTTGCCTGATGTTTATATTAAATATTCGCCATCAGGTGAAATATAAATATCATATTGCATTATTAAATTAAAAAAGAATTACATCACAAGTACGCTGGGGTGAATTTTCAATTAAATCCACGCCAAATAAATGAAAAATTATAATCATAAAAAATACTTTCAAATTATTTTTTTTTACTCACAGTCAAGATTTCCAACAGTTGTTGTTTGGATACAAATTTTTCTCACTCAATATGAACAGTTTTATGAATAAAAATGATGGAAATAGACCGACAATTTTTTTAAATTTAAAATGTGACTTATTAATTAAATATGTATTTTCCTATGACCTTGCTTAATCTATCAAATTCAGCTTGGTAATAATTTTAATGTACATTTTGTTCAGTATCTCGAAATAAAAATAAAACGTATCCAATGTGTAGATATATTTTTTGATCCTCTGTTTTTCATTGGATTTATTACATTTTTTCTTTATTTATCACGTAGTTAGATTAAGAGTTACGTGGTGTAATTTATTACTTCATATTATACAAAAAGACACTTAAATTAAATCGTTTCTATGCCGTAGAAAGATCAACTTCGTTCATTTAATAAAAGCTCATTTATTATTGTGACATAAAGCATCTCAAAAAATATAATCCAACCCAATGGCCCTCAATTATTATTTTTTTGCTTCTTTTCATTTGACTAATCTGATTTACACAACTTTTTTTACCAAAATATTAAAAAAATAAAGTTTTCACATGAATTTTTAAAAATATGTACTACATAACATCATTTTCTTTCAAAAACGTTAAATTTTAAGTATTAGCACACATTACCAACTATCCACCATAGTAAATATTCCCACATTTATTTCACTATTATGTGATTACAAACGAACTCTATTTTATATAAAATTATGCTTAAATGGTCGAGTGAGAAACACGAATTTCGGTGTCTGTGTTTACTGGTTGGAATCTTACGAGTCTATAAAGATTTGAATAATAAATTTACGTTTAGGAAATGGATTAAGCCATTAACTGATTTCTCATGAAAAGACGATTTGTCAGGTGAAGTTTTCGTGTTTTTCATTTTCAGATAAAAATTTTAAGCCGTAGAAATTGCATCACTTCACCTTTGCAGTTGAAATGGTTAAAATAATATTTTGAATAAAAATTATGAGTTAAATTTGTATTCCTGCTAAAAATTTTGTAAAAATCTACATTTCAAAGAATGGACGTATTGCACGCCTCATAGTTTTGGAAACCCCACAAAATAATCCATTTATGAATAAAGCCAGCCGTAAGCTCGGGTCATATTTAAAAAGCATCCCCACAAAAGCTCGGTCGACCCACATATTAACCACAATTTGGATTATTTGATCATTACGTAAATTCCGTCATCATTGTGCTGTGGCTTTACTTGTTTCTTTGTTAACAAAAGATTACTTTAATTAATAACAGCCCGAAACCTCGTAATAATTTTATTTGTATTGTTTAATTCATATTAATATAAATTCTCTTTTTGCGAAGCTTTATTTTAATATCCGTAAAATTTAAATATTATGAAATATTCTCATAAAGTCGCCATAGTTTTGATTTAATTTTAAAAAATTAAAACGAATCATAACATAAAATAAACATCATAATAAAGACAATTCTTCCTACAGGGTGGGTTATGGCTTTTTCACATTTTATGCTTATAGAATGTTAGTATTGACGAATAATATACTATAGATTCTTCTTTATTTGCTATTTTCATCTAAAAATAGACTTAAAATGTGTATATATTATAGATATAGATGAAAAATAATTATATATTTACAAAATATATTATATATATTATTATATATAACGACTGTATCGAAATAAAGCTTAATACACGTTATATCAAATGGATGTAAGCTGCAAATGCTTGATTATTACCTAAATTTGACTTTTATGTTTGAAAGAATGACGTCCTGTGAATTTTACGATCAAGAAAAAGGACTTATACCACATCAATTTATTTGGTTTTTTTAATTAACTTATTAAAATCACATTGGGTACATAAGACAACAGTTAAAGTCTCCGTGCAATAACATTATAAGATTGTGTCTATTTTGTATTTGGATAAATAGACGTTTTTTGTGCCTCATGTAACATTTTTTTATGTCTATTACATCGTTGTTCCTTTCTATAGTCGATATATGTATACGGTTCAATATTTTTTGAAGTTTTACACTTCATCATTAACCAAGCTGTATGTGCACAAAAATGTCTCTATAAATGTATTTACTGTTAAATAGCATTTGAAAATGGTGTGACAGCTGTGGCCATCGACGAAACATTCAACCAGTGAGAATATATTCAGATTATTTTACTACGATCACCATCGTGGATGAAAGGTGAATGCATGCTTTTTTGTATCGAACGTTGCAGATTCTTTTATCAGAGGCGCCACTTTTTTATTTAAAAATTAAAATATGCATGACGAAATTCTTAACGGACTGAGAAATTTATTGACCGCAAAAAAACTCAATCTCAAACTGTAAAGATCCATACGCTTCACTTTTGGAGTAATTTTGGTACAAAATGGTATCTTATCAACTATTGTAGGGTTTTATTAAAGATATGTTTAATTAACGAATGATTTCATTTTTATTCATTCCAGAAACCAGGAAGTTAAAAGTATTGGTTTTTAGCTTTTTATTAAGTAAGCGTCATATAATTTTCATTTTAAAAGATATACGCAGCTAGGCATATATATGATTGAAGAATTAGTAACCTAATTTATATTATAAGTATAACACAAAGTTATCATTCAAATATAAAAAGTCATTTGTGTAGCCTTTGTAGTCTGCCAAATATAATATTTTCACTGGCTTTATTTTAAATCAGATTTCAAAGCGACTCTATCGATGCATTTTTCACATAAATAATATTTGGAACCATGCTTTATCTTGATATTTCACAAAGCCGAGAGCTATTGTTTCCTAGTGGCAATATTAAGCCATAGTTGGCTGGATTTCATAACTCCAACCACAAAGCTGAAGTGCTTTTCCGCCGTACAATGCCCCGATAAATTGAACGAAGTAATCTCCAATCTTTTGGCATCAGAATCGCCTCCAGCGCTAGTTTTACGGCCGTATAAATCGAGTCTCTTTATGGAAAAATTTTCAATCGTTCATAATATCTGACTCCAGTAATATTTTCCTAATACTTTATTTTTATTACGAATATAAATTTTATATCGCTTTATTTAGCACTTTCAAATGATGTCATCAGTTTTCAAATCAAAAATATTAACCTTCAATTTTATAAAATTGACATACACGCTATAATTGAGCATTGCCATAATAATCGGATTTAATTTATGTTTCCCTGATACTTTCTTTGTTGATATATGTATTTTCATACTAAACTGTTGTTATTTGATATAATATCACAAAATTCAGAGCTACGCCGGGATACGCCTGGTTTAGACCAGGTGTAAGGACGGAGCGGGTATACTATCGCAATGATTGAATGATATTGGTTCATTAGTTTAGGATAGCAAAAAAATATATTTTAAGACAGCTTAATCTGAATAATACTATAATATATTGTATGTTTCATACTTTTATAACGTCCGACTTCTATTTTCCTAATACTATTATATGAGTCAATCTCGCATGTCATTCAAAGTGACGTTGCATGTATTTTATGATAAAGTGTAAACGGTTTAACACGGTAGAATGAAGATATGTAAAGAAAATATAATCATAACCTTCGTTTATTTTTGAGATATAACCGTATGTGTATAAGCACGCTCAGGACTAAATGTCGTTGGTGGATTTCCATCTCTCCACATAATCCGATATTCGTTATTATTACCGTATAATATATTATTTATGTAAATATATATTTTTTAATTGTTCAAGGTTTCTATTAAAAGCAATAATTTAAAGCACAGTTATTTATTACAAAAATATTTCCTTAAATAGTTGATAATGATCATAAATAATGACATTGAAAACTAACCATCCGAAAATGCAGGACTTCGTGCCCATTGAATTGAGAAATTATCTGTCAATCAATTCTCGTTAAAAATAATGTGCCAAGAAATTTCTTCACATTGCTGAGATCCATATACTCCATAGAGTGAAGAGATAACATACATATTCTTCTATGTTAAATATTGTCTTTATTATAAAACATATACAATTCAATATACTTTGGTATAACTTATATATATAAGAGCCTCATTTTAAGTTTTTATTTTATATTATATGCTACATTAGATAAAATACTAGGAGCTAATAATTTTTATTTCACAGGATTCTGTGGCAAGCAATAAAAGGATTTCAAGTGTTCTCGTTCATTCAATGTTTTTGGCAGTTCGTGTGTGAAATTATTGTCGTTAACACTCTGTTGCTGACCTGCCATTTATACGTATCTCTTGTTTGTATTGTCGGCTATTAAACCCTCGTTTGGACCTGTTTTGTTGAATGTGGCCATTACCCAAATTGATAAAAATCGCGACGCCTAACGTCGCTTTTCACTGGATTTCGCACGGCGTCTATTATTTTTGTCATTTATTACGGTATGACCTACATACATATTGTTCTAAACATATCTCATTTGTGATAAAAACTCTTTCGTTTATTAAAATTACAAACCCATTTTTTGAAAATGAAATAATGTAATCAAATAAACGTGTAAACAAAGCTTTATTACCGAAATATTTTATTCAAATAATTTTAAAAGCCCACGTAAAAAATACAATTGGGCCAAAAGTATTTTACATATTGTTTAAAATACTAATGGTCCATATTTTTATGTTTTATTTCTTTAAAAAACAACACAGTGTTTTACCGCTTCAGTTGAAAATATTTTCATAAGCTTAACCGATTTAAATACAATATATAACGCTTAAATAATTCAATAAAATCTTTGCTTTACAAGCAAATTGTAATTTTTGGATTAAAATCATTTATTTAAGGAATATTTGTGAAATTTATTTGTAGTATATTATACATTTTCAAATACTGTATGAGAAATTATATAAATATAGATGTAATATAATGATTATATTATAGTTTTACTAATTATGGTTATAAAGTATTTGAGATTTGAGTATTTTTTATGTACCTATCTCTCAATCCCAGATATCTGTTCAGAAGAATAAAAATTACAAACATCGGTATCAATATGAAAGTAATTCTTTTGCATTTGTATGCTAGGGCATTGAAATTTAAATACCTAAAAATAATAGCGATTCGCTATAACTATTGAGTCATAACTATATATAACTATCATCACTTGATTTAACTAAATAAATTCATCTTAGTTAACAAATATTAATGTTTCTATTTACACAGTAGATATTAATTGTTTTAGATAAAAACTGGAGCTTTTATTGTCATAAAGTTGTCATGCGAAAAGATTTCTTGGGGATAATAATCGTGAATAAATTTCATTTTATCAACATTCACTCGTCCTAGTTTTCGGGTGATTTTTATTATATTTTAGAAGCTTATAATGTTGCTGAAGTCATATTTTTATAAAATAATGAATAAAAACAAGGATTTTTTTCCATAACGAGCTTACTAAAAATAATTAACCCAATCAATCATCTCAACTGGCAACATTGTAAACAACCCCCGGCTTACCAAAATCCATCAATCAATTTCTTGAATAAAACTGTGAGTAGTTTTTTTTAAGAATGTCGAACACTTAATTTATGAGACGTGCCTGAGACTTCCATCGTTTTTGTTAGTTTACTATTTTTTTATTGATATTATTAATTAATCCGCTGATGGGATTAATCAGTACTATTTATAATAAATTTAATTTGGCAAAATACAGTGTCAAATTCTTGATCTTTCTTATGGAAATCAAGTTTCTTTATTGATAAAGATGAGTCATCTTATTATTAGTCTTTCAACGAACGCCTTAAATATTTATTAAAGAAGATTTTTTGATGGTATAATTTTGTCAAAAGTATGTTATGTCTTTAAAATATAATTGCGTTAATAATACGGAGAAGGTAATACATAGATCTGTAAATTAATAAAAGTGGCTTACCATGTCTGGCTTCTTCTCCCTCCGGTGCATGTGAGGTAAGCACCTGGAGCTCTTTCTCCAAGTCGACGTGACAGTCTGCAGAATCCCATGATAGGAAACCTGAAAGGAAAAATGCAATTTATTAAATGTCAGTTATAATAAATATCCTGACGCTAAGCGAAATGTATTATATTATATTATACAGAAACGCAGAAGTTTATTATGTATATGTTTAAAGTTATATTGTCGACTAACATATGATAGTATATTTTGAGTCGTTGAAAATAAAATATTTGGCATCAATACCAATGAGCATTAAGCATTATTACTCTCCAGTAGCCGAAAGGTTAGTGTGCGCGCTCCAGAGCCGAAAATTGGTGGTTCAATTACCACAGCTGATGGATTTTTAAAAGATCTAAAGATTCAAGACTAGAACTGAATCGAGTAACCGATTGACAGCCAATTTTGGTGAAAAATCTGTAAAGCGGAAATGAACGGACATAGTAAATATATATTTAAATAATTAATATAAAAAAACATTAATATGAGAGCTTAAATTATGAGATGAGCCTTATGAAATTCCTCATGAATCATATCTATAGATATTTGTAATTATACATACTTCTAATAAAAAACTGTGTAAATTATACCAGCTATTTTTACACGAAAACGATTAATACAATAAATTGATATAATTTAAAAAATCCATTATATAACTGTAAATTTTTGTTTTTTTTTATTTATCAATAAAAGCTTTAGAAAGGCTTTCATTACCGTTACGAGGCGTAGTCGATAATTTGCGCCGTAGGCAGTGCATATAATGCCTCGCTACATAGAAAGTCAATTTCCGATTCCTACTTACGTTGGAAACTTCTCTGCGGCAATAAATATGTCAGTGCTTTTACGTGAAACTACAGCAATTTATTATAAATAAAGGAAACGCTATCTAGTACATAGTGCATACTTACTTATATTCATATTATAATGTATTTCGAATGGTATATAATGTGAATGATTATAATTATATTATTGTTCTAGAAAGCTTGGAATCATGATACTCCACTATTTAAAAAAATATATTAAGTTTATATTTGTATTTTTATTCGATCCAAAAACTATTTGGCAAATGATTGACAGTATTAAAAATTTATTATTTAAATACAGTGTTCAATACTTTAAAATGTTTTTCTGAAATTAAATTTAAAATCTAAAATAAAAAATTAACAATCAGTTAGACTTTTAAAAATAATGATTAAATTACTTTGTCTGCCGATGACAACTTAATAAGCATTCAAAGCGAAAGAAATTTGATGTGGCTGTAAGAGAGTAGCCAATTAAAACTGCCTAATTGTAAATTGAATATTCTTGAGTGTCTGTGAAAAACCAGCTGAAGTTTTAATTCCAGTTAAAAATCAATTTATGTAGCAAAATGACGTCAAAAACAGTCCTAAATTCTGTGTAAGTTTCGTATATAAATGTTAACAGGATTGTTTGTCTTTATCTTAACAATAAATAAAATAAAATAAGTCTACTTAAACACTAAGATTACTACATTTTGTATATCTTCTTGTCCATATTACGATTTCACTGTCACTTATGTAATGCATTTTTTTATAATTTAATACAATTATTTTAGTTCATACAAGTAAAGTATCCTACATAAAACTTGTAAAATGAAATTACGCGAAATCTGGAATTCTCGTTTTTGAATTACGAATTCACCTTATGTCAGCTACAAAAGAACAAAAAAACAAGAAAAAACAACGAAGAACCCCAAATTTCTGGACAGTTGTACGAAAATAGAAATGTTAAGATAGGGCGAGACCTAAAATATGAGAAGCCTCCAATTTTTGATCCAATTCGAAAAATCGTGATATGTTTGTTAAAATTTAAAAATGTTGTAATTCGGATTCCGAATTCCAATTTTTTCTCTCGAAATTTGTAATCTCTAATCCTACTCGATTCCGTTGAGTTTCTTCGTGTATTTCGAGCTATCGATTGTTACTGGTTTGTAATTTACTAATTTTAATTTGTATTTTTCGTGATACCTAATTGTTCCTTTTTCATACGTTTTTACATTAGTGTGGTGTGGAAAGTCTACAATTACTCAGAAACTTTTGATATATACGTATTTATAAATATTTAAAATATAAGTTTATATTAGTATGTGAAAAATATATTTGCGAAGAGATTAAAATACACCACGAACAAGATTTTAAATTACTTTTAAATTATCCAAAAACATTCGAAATTGTAACGACGTACTAAATTTGGTCGTTGGAAAATTTATATTAGTATCCAAGATGATAACTGTATTTTCAGAAGCCTTTCTTTCTCATTTTATCTCCATCATGAATTCAAATTAATTCAATTGTTCCTGCCGTAACAATCCAATTTATTTTATTAGAACAATTCTAAATAACACATATCTAAACGCTGGCGGTGTCAAAAAGTCACGTACCATTATTTTTATTACTAAATTTATAAATAAATTAAGCACGTGTTTTTTTTGTGAATTTTATATAGCTCACTGCATGTTATATAATATATTTTTATTTTATTTGTATTTTAATAAATAATAAAGTATTTTAATGTAAGTACTTAATTTAAGCTTATTTCTTATGTTTGTATAATTCAAAAATATGAAACACAATACGACTGTCCTGGTATGTGATTTACAAAAAATATCTACTTACATTATAAATTAAACTAATTTTGGTCCTTTGGGCAGAAAATAATATTTAACAAAACAATACTTAAATAGCCTATTAAAATTCCCAAAATGGTACTTTAGAGCGTAATGAGTAGTATGACGCGGTAAAAATGCCGCATAAGCGAAAATTACAATTTTATATTAAAGTTGAAAAAGGGACGTCCACGTTTTTTAATGCTAGTCGTTTAATTTGAAGATTTAATTACATATTATGACAGTAATAAATTATATAAGATAGTACTACGAGTAGGCAAAGATAACACAACAATATCGTTTTTTTTTTTCATAAATGAGCTTTTTAGAATATATCGCTCATTAAATGTTATAACTTAAAAACAATTTAGCATTATGAGATTTAATTAATTCTTACTACTCTTTTTTAATGAAATAAATTGAAACTCCAAATTGTCAAACTTCTTTTGAAAAAAATGATAGTGCGTGAGCTGATATATGTATAATGCAATTAGAGGCATCCAAATATTATTTGATAGTATAAGACCATGTAAATACTAGTAAGTGTTTTTAAATAACTTTGCAAGCGTCACATTACGATTTGTAAAAGATAATCGAGTTTTTTTATCACCATTATATATGCATATTTGTATTAATCAACGTATTATACTTGTAAATACAGTTTTAGATAAATACTCATGGATAATATTAGAAAATAAGAGAGCATAAGTATTATAACATATACAAAAAATACTTAAATTTTGAAATAGCTAAAAACTACCGGTTATGATATTTTCTCAGTGTGGAGATCAATTTAATCAAATAAAAAGTAGCATATTTGGTTTAATATATAAGACTCAAATAAAAGATTAGTTAGTTAATATAATTATATGCGTGTTGTATGATTTTAAATTAGTAAATCTGGGAAAATATGAGGAGACAGTTACGGATCATATAGTCTCCAAAACAAAGAGGTATTAATAATAATGAAGTAATTGTATTTTTATGCATTAATTTTATTAACACTACGAATAAATAATTTATAAAATAATTAAAACTTTTGGATAGTATGGAATATAAAATTTGAAAACTTGAAGCTCAATGTCAAATGCAAGCATATTTGCATAACGCGAAGCAATCGCTGGTTATTCTAGATGCAAAAACTTTGGCGGTTGAGTAAACTTTCTGTACACCTCCTAAAGTAGGCATTCTAAAGTCTCGTTGAGTTTATTTAGTTCCTGAGAAAGGAAGATTGTTTGATATTTTAAAAAGCGACGCTGGTTTCATTTTGCGAAAAGAGCGCACCGGGTTTTCTAATGAAAGCAAAAAGGCTTTTGTGAAAGTTTTACGGTCGAATTTTTCACTTACTCCCCGCCACCTTTGTAAGGAATAAACTAGTGCCAGTATAACGTCGGAAAAGGTTGCATTATGGCGTGCTTAAGGCGTTTTTAAAGGGAAAAAAATAAAATAAAATAAGGGAGAATAAGACATTAATACTATGTTGAAAAAAATGAATATAAGAAAAGGTTTAATGCTAGAAAATAAATGATACATGGTTAAACCCAGTTTTTGATAGGCTAATCGATCTTTGTGCAAGTGTACTAAATGTAAACAAATTTAAAGATAATGGCAATTTTTTAAAACTATGACTATTGTTAAAACTGAAAGTGTTTCCGATTTTTTAAGAATACTCATATTTTGATTTGATTTAAATTAATATGTAATTAAGCGTTATGGTTATTTTATAATTACACAAGTATGAATAGTGTACCAAATAAAGCAACAATGGATTTTTGTGTGATATTCATTCTACTAAGTAAATGAGAAATGACTAAATGTTATTTTTATTTTAAATTAAACTAAACTTAAAGAGACGACTTTTCTTATTGATGGACTCGTATATTACACGTCACTTAATTATTCCTAAGTTTTCACAGAATTAGTCGTTAGAGAGGGTTTTAATGTTGCAATAATATGCTAATAAGTAAGAACAAATATAATAATGAAACTAAAATATAAGTTAAGCGGCGAAGATCAAAGTTTACATGTCTAATTAAATCATTGATATATAATGGGCGCATTTAAAAGAGGGTATACGTTATGAGTTTAATATCACAGTGATAATAACAACATCTTGATCTTTAATTTGTACTACGTTTAATAGAGTATTGTTATTATTTAATCTTATTTGGAAAATACACACGGTTACTTAAAAGAATACACTTACAGCAAATTAAGACTTATTATATGTAGAAAAATAATGTGTTCTTAAGTTTTTAAAGTGTTTAAAGACTATAAGCATAGTTTTACTTTATTTTATATTATATTATACATTGGAGACGTGGCATGAAAAGATGCGTACTGGCAAAATGCGCACGGATAGAAAGTCGAATACTAGGATAAAGGACCAAACAAGGATGTGAGGTGTAACAAAGTTTGATTCGAGATAGAAATGAGAAGATGGTATTCATTGTCAATGAGATAATCACCGGAAAATCATATTTATTCAGTTATATTCATAAGATAATAATCAACGGCAGACCTGTAGGCTTCTGGATTGAGATAGTAGGAACGGAATGGGACGAGCGGTGCCAATGATTAGGAGAGGCCTTTGTTCATGAATTATTTGATCATAATACTCTTGTAGACGTCATTTTTATTTTTTGTTTAAATTGAGTTCATTTTGTTTTAAAGACTTAGTGGGACGATTTAAAGTCATTAAAGTTAAGTTAGTTAAAACAGCGTATTTCGTATTATTCAACATGTCGTATTTTAATTAAATATTGTGAAAAAGATTTGTTTCGCAATGAAAAATGTGCAATAAAACAGCACAAGTATCAGGAGAACATGAAATGTTTTAATGTTGAATGAGAGCGTACTTGAAAGAACGTGTTCCACAAACACTCGGAATGTATACTGAGCCAAACATAAGAGGAGCTGAAACCGTAACGTGTGTAGGCGTATATTTGCATGGGTGGGTGAATGTTTGCCGTATATCGCCATAAGCATTGAATACACAAAGAAAATTTATCAACGCATTACCGGTACATCGTTATGCCATCCTGGTAAATGTATGCATCTCAGTATTTTTTTTTCTATTTGCATATTGTATAAAGCAATTTTAAAAATTTGCATTATTATATCAAAAATATGAAACATTTTTTCATCCAAAAAAATAAGCCGGTATTTGTTAGAAACATTTGCTGTAAACTTCTATTACTATCATCTACGGCATCTACGCTAAAGTGATAAAGTAAATATGATGATTTATCTGTTTCTTTTTTATGTTAACTCCGTTTCGCTATGGGGAGGTATATCATTATATACTAATAACTATCAATTATTATTGATTAAAAAATGCAAGACAGCGGTTAAATATTATTTTGCACAAACTGAAAAAGTGTTTCTGTAAATAGATGTATTCTGAAATGCCATCAAATGACAAAGGATAGAACAATCATTTTTTAAGACTGGATAAAGCTCTAAAACTATTACTTATGCAATACAAAAGTAAAAGTGGTTATTGAATGATGTCAGGAGTATCAAAATTTTAACTCAAAATTTAGGTAAAAGTTACGAGAAGAAGAAATAGAAATGTACTTCAAAGATTCGTTAGGTGCATCGATTGATTCTTGCAATCAGTAATCACAAATGATGCAATATTTTAGCGCGCATTATCATTAACTAAATAAAAAAAAACCCCTAAAGTACTCTTGATTAACTTCGTAAGTATATTGCTAACATTTTTCGTGCCACGATGATATACTCGTAATTTGGAATATTTTGTGAACAAAAGCCTCGATCATTTCGCTCTTGAAAAAGCTTGAAGTGTTGTTCAGCTGTCACTCGACAGTACATTTGAATTCACAATATACCGTATTATTACGAATGACGACACACTACACTCAAATGTAATGTGCCAACAATAACACCATTATCTTTTTCGAAATATAAGTCCCCCAACAAGAGTGTCAAGTTTTCGCAAAATTATAAGCTTGTTTCCAATTAAATGACAATATTGAGAAGGGTATTCTTGAACAAGTTCCAGAGCAAAACTTTAAGTTTGATTAAGTATACGAAACTTTTCTCGGAGTTTAATCCCACTTTGACATATTTATTATTAAATTATCGTTACATTTACTGATATATATGGAGCTACCACTTTTTACGAAATATATATATGCTACAATCCAAGATAGACCATCATTTTTGCAAACATTTTTTTTTTGTTAAGTTGCCGTGCCGATATTTTCAAATCTATTTTATTAACTATCAACATAACGAGTTATCAGTAATTCGTCAATATTACAACTGATCTAATTCTTTGATAATTGGTGAATAATCAATTTTCGTGAAAAAATCAGTCGAGATAACTTTTGACATTGTGCAGATTCATTTATGGAGAGGGGATGGCAAAAAAATACCGTATGTGATAAATGTTATATTAATATTTATTACAGTAAATATTTCATTTTTAAAACATTATCCTAAGCGTATGCTTCCTAATCGATAAACCAGTTAATCTCTCGTTGCTCGTCAATTATCTTTTATGCGCATTATATTGTATTATATAAACCACGAATATTGAAGTATTTAATGAAAGTATTAAAATATTTCTTAAACTATTGCATTTCGTTATATAATTATATATGATACAAAGCAACAGAGTAATCTCAGAGAAATTATAAACGTTCGAGAAGATTTTCCATAATGGGGAATAGGAAAGAAGATTATATGACTTTAAAACGAGTCATTAACAAACAAACAGAGGATTGATAACGACTAATTACGTGAGTGAACGTTCGTAGTTGAAGCAAAGTAATGAAACGCCTTATATTAAATTGGCGTTACGTACGTAGCCGCCTGATAGACGTATATCTGTGTACTAGGGTAGCATTAGTTTATACAGATAGAATTCACGTTCTAAGCGTTCCCTAGCGAGATAGAAAATTTCCACGTCGTCAGCCTTGGGAGCGGTTTCCGTAGCCGGCAAAATTTATAAACGCGACGCGATCTGTTGCCAGGCAGGCAACCGGGGTAGACTTATGCAATCCTGTTACATGGCGTTTGCAAAAAGGGCACACCCTTGCGGGAAATCTACGGTGAAATTATGACGGAATAATTGGAGTAGACGCGCAATAACGTGATATTCAAATGTAAGGGTGAGATAATTGAGAGAAGAGAAACTGCGCAAACTTTGCATGCCTGAAGAGAACGCGGTGTTTGTGTTTACGCCTTGTAAGATGCGTGGGTGAATTATCCGCCAAGGAATTACCTACGTGACGTCTGCTATCCTGGTATTTATTACTTTGCTGAAAGTGTTATTATATCAAATATATAATTACTTATACGTACGTAGAATATGTGTTTTCGTTAAAAATGTGTTTTAGTGCGCACGTTTCAAGGCATTTAATATTAGTGTATAATTCGATAAAGCAAAAAACAGGCAAAATAACGTATTAACATATCTATCTACCCATTTTTAGTGCCTAATACAAATTTATATCTTATATTACATTGATAGTCGCTTCATTTCAAGAATTTGGACTAGTTATTTTATTGATAAGCAAGAATGTCAAATGAGAATAGATTATATACAATACAATATTTAATAAAAGACTAAAATTTATAATATCTTCGAATATTTCAATAATTACAAATGACTCCTTTACCTTTTTGTATATATTAACCGTTAGAGGATTCGTATGAAATGATATCCGTGTTTTATTTTTTTATATCTATATAAAAGTAAATTATTTATTAATCTAAAATTTCATTAAAATTAAGAATAGACAACATTTAAACCAAGTTATTTCCAACGGGATCTTGTTTTAATGATGTCCACACAAATGCATACGAATTATATATGCAGATTTGATTTGATGTATATATGAGAGAGATGATTTTTTTATTTTGGTTGATTCTTTTTCAATCTACCAGACATAAACCCACAACCTCGGTGTCGAGAAATTTACAAACACACTAGCTTATGAACTCATTCGATGATACGGCTTTCAATCTAACTTATTTATAATACTACATATTGTCAAATTAATAGAAAGTGTCGATACTAAACACAACAAAATGTGAAAATGTCAAATAATTTTGAGCACGCTCGGTCTGTTTTTGAAAATATAAAAAAATATCCTTGATTCCTTATTAAAAAATAATATATCCACTAAAAACAGCAGAAGAAAATTATCGTACATATTATATCAGAATTTAAAGTTCGATATTGAATCACGTGGTAATATAATAACATATGAACTTTGGATGATATACGGTCACGATAGTATGTTATTCAAACGTCTATATCCAATATGACCTATGATATTTGAAGGAATATACTCATAGATATTGAAAACTTACATATAACGCCACAACCAGGTCACGATAATCTGATTAGAGGTCAATGTGTTGAGTCGTCTCATTCGAACATTTTTAATGATTTATACTGGATGCTATATTTAGAATTTTTCTATAATCGTATTTGTTACTTTAAAACTGAATTTATTTTTATGTCTTCAAAAGCTTTACAAATAAAAAACTGCTACTTAATATTGTTACCTTCTATAGAGAAGAGTTTAATGAGTCGATTTCCGACTGGAACGTAACAGTACAAATCCTAGCGATTGTATTAACATTCTGGTTGACTTTTATTAAATAGAAAATAACATTTCGTGTAATAATGAGTGTTTATTATTTATTTCAAATTACATTATTGACTGAATTCGGTAGTTTCTTGATTATAAATAATAGTTAGAGAGGTCATAGGCTCAAATATAGAAGCTTCATGCAAAATTTAACATTTAAACAGACTAGAAACTAAACCTTTTGAAAAATGAATTATCGTGATTTGTCTTTATATTATGAAAATTCATATATATAAAGTTATATTTGATGTATACATGATTAAAATATATATTATTTACACAAGAATCGATTGAGTTTGACTAATTTGAACTTTTTAAAATTTTTATATATACAATCATCAACAGAATTTAAAATATTCGATAGTTTTGTCGATGTAAAATATAAATATATTTTGTCTCCCTGAAAACATCACGAAATAAAGAATTATATTGTGGTTTTAATGTAATTATATGAATTTTCAAAGGAGCTTTTTGTTTTATATGACACACAAGCTGCGCTAAAATTACGACAGATTTTTCATGTAGCCGGTAAATTCTCGACGGAAATCGATTTAAATTTCAAAACAATTTGAATTTGCATCCTCTAATATAGTTATTTACTATTGAGTTTTTTGGTTACATTTATACGAGCAATGTGCAGGAATTTATACTTTATAATTTTTAATTTAATTTCATATTAATTATTGATAAATTACTAACTCTCGATATTTAAAAAAAAACTATTCATGCGGATCTGTTAATTGAACATGATTGTGATGGTAGAGACTGTAATGCTATTTCATTCGTTATAAATTGCAGCGATGCAAACGGAAATTTTCCTTCGTTATCCTAACGAGCGTCTACATTCATGCTCGTAGAGGACCGAATACTACGGTGTTAGCTAGATTGGCGTAGATATTAGACTACTACAAAGCGTTTTCGCTGTGAAGAGATTATTAATATTGAAACCAAATTATTATACGTAGCCGATAAGAGATTGAAGGTGCACTATAATAAATTCTTAAGTAAGCAATGTTTATCCATAATGGAATAATGAGATTTATTTCTTTCTAATTATGTTATTAAGTTAAATATAAATTTTGGCGTTCTATTCTACAATTAATGTTTTAAGAATACTTACTATAGATAATCATATTAAGATGGAAATACTGATATTTATTTTTATAAATTGGGCTGATCAGTATTATTTACAATGTGGAATCAATTGGTTCAAGCTTCTCGTTTAGCTTATTACTTAATACAAATGTTATTTCAGTATTCGTTTGATTATAATTCTGATAATATTTATACTTTACTATATTTATTCAATCTTATTAAATCCATATTAAATAAAGTAAAAAACACTATCAATAATCATAAAAAATCAGTTTTTCGATCACAAGAGTTTTATTTATTCGTGATGATATATATACATGTTTAATTTAACAATATTTTAAATTTAAATTACCCTAGATGATTTATTTTGATTAACCACAACCTTCGAATAATTTGTTTAATTTTAGAACACATACTCTAGAATTAATGAACAATATAGGGTATATATAAATAAATATTATCTCAATAACTTTAACAACATATTTTTAATGTCATTATTAAGCACTTGTCTCTTTAATTTAATTACTTGTTTAAATTTAAACAAAATTTTATCACCCGTTTCCTTGAATAAATTATTTTTAATACATACTAAATTATTAACACGCAATGTTGTTTAATGTACCCATTATCTACCAGTTTAGTATAATGAATTTGTTGTAATTAAAAGCTTAGTGTAATTTATGGTGACATTTATTTTTACACCTATCAAATTGTGCGTACGTGAAGTAATTTTATTTAAACAGAGTATGTATTATCTGATAAACATTTGCTAATACATACCACTATTATTTTATTTCTTTTGTACTATCATGTTTTCTGTATTTCAATTATTATTGGGACCCAGTGACTCTTTCCTATGAAAAAAATTGTCCAGTTGAATGTAACTACATACTAAATAATTTTATAGAAATTGTATACTTATTTTATGCTCATTTATTATTGAATTTGACAAGTGATTAGAACAGCTTCACACGATATGTTCTCATCATTTTATTTTTCATATTATCGATTTCAAATCGGGTGTGTTCATATACATGCATGTTATTATTAGGAACTGGGTTTGAGAGTCATAGTTAGAATAAAAATGCACATATTTTTTTAAGGTATAGAGATATATATACAACATATTTATTGTTTAAATGCAGTAGAACCCATCTTTATTAAAATATAATATCTGATTTAATATTGTGATCTTTCATAAATTTAATAAAATGATTTTTTAAATCCATTTCATTACTAAGTCATTAAAAAGAGAATTATAGAGGTACACAAAAATGATGTTATAAGTATTTATAATTTGGTAATTAACTAGCTCTTTAGGCATTTATAATATGATCTGCATTATTTTCAGCAAGTTTATTAAGCTATAAAATACAAATCCATGCCTTACGGTTCAAAAAGTATGATCAACTCGACTTCCGAAGCGAATTTTTAATCGTAAGAATTAATGTAATAATATAATTTTCAACTGCTTTAAGTAAAATATTATTTACAAAATGCTTTATCATTTAATTAATTAATGCAATTTTATTCTTAAAGAATATCAGTGAATTACATTAAATCAATATTTATATTGGATTTCACACAATTGTGCGTTTAAAATAAACGTCTATTTTTATTATCAGTCACCAATTTCACTTACACGATAAATAATAAATTAATATATCTAAATCAAAATATTTTGAAACTTCTAGCAAACTTTCGATCGTTTTATCATATTTCAACAACAATACACCATTAAAACTTAAATAATAGCATTTTTTCATTAAAAAGAATTAAATGCTTATAAATAATATGCTCTACAGCAATGCTCAAGCCGTAGTATAAGCTAATCACAATATGTGAGGCTTTCGGGAATTATCGTTAATTTGTTTGATTAGTTTCGAAATTTATAATCTAGTTATTGCGTGCCGAGTCGAATAAAACGAAATAATCCTTCCTCGGCTATATATTATTATTTTATTACTATGTATGCTTATATAATAATAATTATATTGAATAATAACACGACCGCGAAATTCGCAATGCAGTATAAACTGGCAAAACTGTACGTACTGCTAATCGTGAATATACATATTGTTAAAGAGATAATCAACATTTTTGTATTAAAAAATCGATTGTGGTCGAAATTCAATTAATTATATGGTAGCTATAAATCATACCGTGGGATCAGAATTTTGTGTTTGCTTAGTTATCTTGAAATTTTAATTGCAATAATATTTATGAAATTAAAAATAAATATTTTTAACTGTAGTGAGAATTAGATTAAAACGGCATATTAGCATTTAGTATTATATAAATCGCTGAGACTTTATTCTGTTTTCCCATTTTTTGGTATAAGTTTAGTTCCGATAAAGGATGTGTGATGAGAGAGATAGTACGAACGAAACTTGATACAATCTCATAATTTGTTATTAAAATTTGCTTCATGTTGTTTGACAGCCATTTATGTAATAATATATTTTATGACCTCTATCGTGTTAAACAATAACATGTCTTAAGCTAATAAAATAACTCCATATTATTATTACAAAAAGCACAATATTTTCGTATTTTTGTCTGGTATGTGTTAGGACCAAAATAAATATAAAAGCATTTACATTAATTTGTAATGATGTCAAAGATTTTTTTGAAAATACATGTATTATGTAAGTTTTAGTTAAAGTAATTTGGGTGTAAATTATTGCTTACTTTCACGTCTACACAAATTTAAAAAAAGAAAAATAAAAATCGTTGTTTTAATTTTATATCTTACAACTGATTTCAGCAACTTACGTATTAGAAGTTAAATGAAATACACATGATTATACGACTGAATTGTTCACGTTCATAATTTCAGTGTTTTTTTTTTTGTTGATATTTTACGATAGGATCATTTACAAATTAATTTTGTGTATGACGCAATTAGATAATCGGATACCACTGGTTGGTGACAGCCGTTTTATAACACAGAATGCAAATGTTTGTCGATTATAGGGTACTAATTCATTTCGGTCCATGTGAATCTCTTTGACACGAGTAGAATCCAATTATATTTTATTAGTCAGTATTAATTGGAACCAAAAATGTACGCAAAATCTGTATTTTTTATATTTCAATATATCATTGGATGCAGGCTATACATGCTTGTATGTAGGCATAATATTGCTTCGTTAGTTGTCATTCACCCATTGGGATGATCCAATCAACGAATGCTGTCAACCTTAATCGACTGAGCTATAGTGGTATTATATCATTGCTAGACCGGGGCTTAATCATCTTTGTCATATTTTTTAGTCTAGTATCTGACCATAAATAGGGTAGAAGATATTTCGAAAATATTAAGGACCCTTTTATTTTATATTGCCTATGTACAGATTTTCTATGCGTGAATTTGAAAAACATATTGTAAATAGTGCTTTTCATCATTTGAGTAATGTTGACGCGGGCGTTTAATAATCTAATTATTTTAATTAAAGTCATATTTTTACATAACTCATTTAATATTAAATATGTGCATGTTATAATTTTATTAGTATGTGAAATTATGAATGAATGAATATACATCGGCTGTATGACGTAACCTTTATAGACAAATTTTTGCAAGAGGCACAAAAGATAGAAACTTAGATAGCAATTCGGTATTTGCAGTCAATATTCTTTTTATGGGACGTGTATTACGTTGTATACATTTTTACTAATGAAAAAAAAGCCTTCCTTACTTTTTTGTTCCACAGTCGATATGTATGCAATGCTAACGTAAAATTTAAACTCTTTAAGTTTTTTTAAAGTGTTATTGATTAATATTGGAGACCGCCGTTTTAGAGGACGCGACTTGAAGCTGTCGGTGTTTTAAATGTATCGCCATTGATTGGCACTATACAAAACGAGCCATCATTGTACGCTTGTCACAAGTATTAGTATATTAGCGATGGAAAATACACGTGCTTGAGGCATTAATTTGGTGCCGCAAATTGGATTAATAAGTTATGAAATCAATAAATCAGTTTACGTATCTCTGGAAGCAGATTAAAAATAATTAGCAAAAGATCAACAACTAAGTGGTTATTAGTACCACCATTATTACGTATTTATAAAATTGCATCTAAAAATGTAATAAAGTAGGATTTTTTCGATTTCAGCTCTGTATAATCCGCCTTATAAGTCTGATTAAATATAAAGTCAATTCTAATTCAGTATTTGTAGAAGCTGCTGTATTTTATTGGAGCTAAAATATATGAAAATGTATGCTGATGTTTAT
>JAGVSQ010000873.1:6791-17302 GCA_022683975.1 Rhyacophila evoluta
TTTTAGATTTATTTGATTTTTTTTTTTTTTTTGATATCGAGTGTATGCTTAAGGTTTTTTTTGTAAAAATAAATAAATACTTACCCACATATATGATTTGGAACCCGGAAATTTAATCATTTTCTGTTTGACTTTATTGCGATATTGATGTAGGCGTATTTTTTTCATCACAAAAACTTACATTTCTGATGTTGTTTATCTTACTATTTGAAATATAGTAGATGTTGTTATAATGTTTATCGAATGCAAAACAAATAAGAATACAATCTTAAATTCTTCAATATAAATAATTAATAACAAATATATAAGTGCAGGAGTTTCAATTCACCAACTACTGCTATGATCGATAAAATAATATTTAAAATTTAAAGACCAGATATCTTTGTTCATTATTTTTAAATACTCAAATACAATATATGCGGCGTTCTGTTTTGGAAAGGTTTAACCTACTTTTAAAGAAGTATTTATTTTTCAATTAACTGATATGTGTTATTCGTATTTTATCCTCTACATTATAATACCTACATAACAAATTCCATTAGGACGTATAAATATCTATCACGTCAATCTTTAATTCTACAATACTGTTTCATGGAGTTGTTAAAATAATTATAAAACAATTTTACTACGTTTGATCACGATATCTAATAAATACTGTTGAAATTTATTAAGATGAACAACATAATTTTATTTATGTATTTTTTTAATAAACGAAAAATGTTTTATGTTCAATTTTTGAAGAAGACTAATATTTTTTCGTCATGTTTTTAATGTTGTTTATATTTATTTGATTAGTTGGCATATCCCAGACAAATCATTTAATGTCGAATAACCGGGTTATTTGTAATACATGGTTTTAACATTATTTGTCATGGATTTTAGAACTCATGACCTTTTTTGTAACCATTAGTTTCTTGTCTGCATAATGTACGCACCCACTCAACACGCTCATATAAAATCCACTTCACAAACTCAGTTACAAAGGAGACATGGGAATATTTCGGTTCGATAGCTTTTGATTCGAGTGGTTATAGAACTGTTAGAAAGTTATTTATTTGTTTGTAAGAGTGAACGTCTTTGATACACATTTTTATGAAAACTGAAGAAGCGTTATATATATATAAAATAAAATAATGTTTTCCAAGCCTGCCAGCTCAGCTATCATAGTGGTATATGGAATTTACGATAAAATTCTTTGGATTTCTCGTAAGTTTTTCGCCTTCTTTTTTCAGCGAATGGTGAAAATAAGCATTTTCTATCGCACGTAAAACAGTATACGTCTACATATCACTTTTTAAAATAATATCGCTTCCTTTATGAGAAAATATTTTATAATATACATAACAGTATATTATTTTTATCAAAATCGTCACAGACGATATCTGAAAGGTGAAGATATATTTACTCTCTCCGCCCCTTTCACAGTGGTTATTTTCTATTTTAAAGAAACTTAAATATATATAACTATACAAATCATCTTTTTCATTACCCATATTACCAATCTTTATATATCAACTCTTATAAATATTTACTTTTTCATTATTTAATTATATCAATTCCAATCCATCACTAGCCATTATCATTATATAAATATGTTTATCAAATGGCTTAGAAATTCGTTAAATATATAATCATAATCAATCCATATATCCCATCATGTATTCTATCAAAACTTTCAAATGTATACAATATATAAATAAAGTAATATTCATGAAGAAGTTTATTATATATATTTAATATTGATTGATCAGTTATCTATCATTTGTTTCGTTTGACAGCAGATTGCGATACATATTCGTACTATCAATTTGTTGCGAGCAAAATAGAAACGAAAATAGTTTTATTTTATTTCATTAAAGAGCAAAGCCTAGATTATATCGATTTTTTTTTTTGTATCATATTTCACAGAAAACTTAAATTATCGGTATTATAAAATATTAATTTTACCAAAATGTGTTCATTTAAATTTGATCAGCTTTCATATTGTTTACGTTAAGCCTTATATAAATATTTTATAAAAACAAGAAATTTTAGAAAACACTGGATGGCCGTTAAAATTATATGTAATAAAGTTAAAATAATTTATTTTGGCATACATTGTTATTCCGACAAAATATACACGTAATATCAAAAGGGTTTACTTGTAACCTTTCTGTTCGAATGAGACGTCACCCTTTTGCGAATGTAATAGAATAACGTATGTTATAAAATATTAATACCAAATATTTTTTGTATCACCAGCTATAGCAATAAAGTAAACCATTTACTTACAGCTGAGTTAATCGCAGCTATAAAATTTGAAAGCCAATAAAATCAGTCGTAACAAACACTCGTTGGTCGTTTACTGTGAGGAAAAAACAATAAATGAAAATATTTTTTGGCATTTAACTGCATTTTAACAAACATATAATAGGCAAAATTTTTTATCATAAATAATTTTAACAACATTAGCATACACATTTTTATGTATAATTTTATAATGGTGCACAGAAATTATTCTGCTGATATCATTTATAATGAAAAACATACATACAAGATTATCGATTATACACGATACATTTTTATCAATAATTATATTTAGTATATTTTTAAATAAATTAAAATCGAAAGATTATATTAAAAATACATATTTATCTCATAAATTTATAATAAATAACTCCATTGTGGTAACTTTGAGAATAATCATTGAATATAAAGGATACACTTATTTCTCAGATTATCCAACATGTTTTATCGTTTCTAAATATCACAAAATACAAGTAAATTATCAACGGGGTGTTTTAATTGATTCTACCTTTAATATATCCACATACTGAATATTTCATAATAAAATAGTTTGTTATTTTAGTATTAATGTGCTACAGAAATCAATTGATTTAATGATACTCCACATAATTTAGAATTTCTAACCATCGTTATCTTAAAAAAATGTTCCTTGAAAAACATCTACGTAACCAAACTGTATTTATATTTTCAAGTTCTTATAATGGTAATTACAATTCATCATTGGCAGTAATAAATGATTCTGTTACTGATTCTGTTAGTATTTGTAATTCAAATTTCTTTTGAGCTTAATCAGTTAGTTCAACCTTTTTCATGTAGGTAAATATTAATTACCTTAATATAATCATGAGAAAACATCGAAAAAATCTTATAGAATTTCCTAATATAATTCTAAAAAATCTTTTTTTTTCTGACAAACTGAAATTTAAACATTCATAACAGCAATTAAAAATCTATTCTTACGATTTCTACCTGAGTAATCGAGTTTTTTTTTATTCTACTTAACCTCGAACCAAAGTTAATAACATTATTTCATATATATTTTGGGTACTTTATTCAAAGTACAAAAATTTTCAGCGAAGGATATTTATACATTGATCCTAAATGGGATTTATATGATAAAATAGCACACTCTAACTAAATTAAACTCTTATATGTTGTCTTTAGTCGTAAGTAAGTTGTTACCTTATTGTAAGATTCCATATACCCGACCACCCCCTAAAGGATATTTAAAGTTTTGATAGTGTACTAATTTATGGATCACTTTATTTTCTGTGGTCAATATTTGTTTGCTAACTCACTCTACTAAGATATAATACTGTAACAAGACTGGATCAAATTTATGGGTTATTAAATTTTGCCATACTTTATGAAAAACCAGCGTTTTCTACAACACTCATGTGACATTTTTCCGATAATTAAACTATGAAAGTTGTTTTTTTGTTTTTTGTCATTTTACCATTTATTACAATCATCGTCAGACTAAATTTCAACAGACACACGAAGCATTACAAAATTAGTTTTGGAATTTTCACACAATACGCGAGAGTATTGTGTGGATTGTATGATCTCATCTTGTAAGCTGATATCATTTTCACTAAATTTGAGAAACAGTATTCGATAAAATTGTCCGCTTATTCTATATCCCAATATCAGTATCTGGCTGTAGATCTCGTTTTATGATATAGGTAGCTTACATTTTCTTTGAGATACAATACGATTGTATAATATGTATGATAAATATGTACAGTCTTCATTTACAAAATAATGTTTATAGAACCAATATTTACTAAGTAAATATAGTTTATGGTAGTATATAGCCTAGTGCTGTGACATGGCACACTAGTTTGCCACGAGGCGATGCTGGGAATATTTGACTAAATCAAATATTTTGCCCATAATAATAAATACTCTTACTTTCCACTGTAGTAACATCGACACTTTGAAGCATTTTTTAATAAATATGATAATTCGGGTGTAGAAATAAAAAAAGATGGAACGCTCAATTTTTCAAAATAGTTTTTATTCGGTAATGAAAATGTATACAATTTAATACACGTTCTATTGAAAGAATATAAAGCTGAAAATGCCGTTTTAATATCTAAATTAAGCTTTTCAGTTAAGTTCAGAAAAGATGGCATGTGAAATTAACAACCAGAAAAGGGGCTCCTATTTTATTGGTTTTTCTTAAACAACTTTCAAAAATCATATTGAGTAAATAAAACACCACCATGCACTTCAAGATTGTGGCTATGTCATTTTTTGACTTTGGCTTAAAATCATTAAATCAAAGTTTAAATGCATCCCGTATTTTTTTTCTGTGTAGTTTACGTCCTTTTTTCTTTCCACAGTCAATATATATATGTAAAAATACAATATAAAAGTCACAAAAATATCGACATTTTTTCTAGATTAAAAACAAATCTTTCAATAAACTGAGAAAGAACGAATATGCGAAACTAAAAATGCAGTTCATAAATAATAAGATCATATTTTGATGTAATTATGAAAGAATAAAATAGCAATAATTGACTTACTATTATGTAATAGTATTAATTTTATTATGAATGACACTGAAGTATCAATGTGAGCATTCGAGAGTAATATGTTAATTTAATTTTTTATAGTATGCACATTATTATAAATATTTTTGCTTGTGTGCCGCGAAGTTTTCCAAAAAGCGTCAATGTGCCGCATAAGATAAAAGCTTTGCGGAGAAATGCTGTAGTCTGTAAAAACAAACTAGTCTTCGAGCTAATGTTAAGTAAATAAAAAATGTAAGATTTAACATAAATGTAAAAATTTTCTTTCAGGCTTCAACACATACACGTATAACGAGAGCGCTCACACTGACCGACAGGCTGACGAAATTCTCTCAGTTACATACGATGACGGAAAATGGTCAAAACCCTATTACGATTGTGGCGGTGGAAACATATGGATGCTGACATACACGGTTCCTTTTTTCGGACACGCCAACGATACCTACTTTTTCAAGTAAGTTAAAAACATTTATCTTATGGCACACTGTCTTTTTCATTGCGTCTTATCGCTTTAAGTCGAGTCTGGGTCTTTTTACCATCCGAAATTAGTTTGGGAGCTTGGGTTTTCTCTCATTTTTACGTTATGCTACCAAATTGTATATAGTAGTCTAGCAAAGTATTTTCAAAGAAGATAATGCTAATAACTCCACATTTTGACGCATTATGTCAATATGACTAGAAATACAAATATCGATTGTAAAATTCTAAATACATTGAATTAATTCGCAATTTGAAAAAAAAATCTTCATATTTCACGTATCGTTGTTTTTTTTTTTAGTTTTCATATCAACCATTAGACATGCAACATAGTAACGTGTCGAAATAAAATATATTTCTATCAAATTTACTCTAAACATTTGTATATCGTTGGCTATATTCGCTCGAATTCTCATTCTATACCACTGGTTCTTAACCGGTGCACTGCGGTGCACCGGTGTACCGTGAGCTTATTCCAAGTACACCGCAAAACATCAGTAGTATTCAAGGCAAAAACGAAAATTTTTTGACATCCACTGTCAAATTGAATAAAAAAATCGAATAATAGAGAAAAATAAAGGAGATATGTTTTCTTCGCTTGACGAAAATTGATTTCAATTGACGAGAGAATTATTTCCGCTATCACAGAACATTTAATTGTATTGGAAGAAAAGATTGCATATTATTTTCCTTCCTTAAATATAGAAAATTATGAGTGGAGACGAAATCTATTTGCTACGATTCATACATCGAGTTGTGAATTTTCGTACGCAGAAGAAGAAGCATTGGCCTCATTGTCAACGGATTGTACTCTAAAAATTCAATTTTCCGAAACGACTATGGAGGAATTTTGGATTTCTGTCCAAGGGGAATATCCACTTCTCTACATGAGGACACTAAAAATTTTGCTGCAGTTTTCAACATCATATTTGTGTGAGCTCGGTTTCTCGACAATAACTTATATAAAACCAAAAAGCGAGAAAGACTTACAAATTTAAACGAAGAATTGAGGGTAGCTATATCAAATATTCGACTTGATATTTCTGATATCTCCAAAATCCGACAAGCTTAGGTATCACATTATTTGATTTTTACATCAAATAAATTCCATTTTGTTAAAGGTAATTTTAGTAAAGTTTTTCCGTATATGTATGTTTCTTGTATTTAATTATTTTTTCTTTAAGGGTTATGTAATTTGTTTAATTTGTAATAAGAATTATATCCGCATATTTTTTTGACCGCTTAATTCTGGTGCCCCGAAATTTTTTCTCGTGATCGAAATTGCACCGCGACTTCGAAAAGGTTAAGAACCACTGGGTTAGATTATTGAATTAGCTCAGCGATGAGACAACGGTGAAAAATTATACGTTTTTGTATGGCACATTTTTTGTCTTTTTATAAAAGTCACGTCTTGACCTTTGCCAAGTAACTATGAGTTATATCCATATTTTAAGAATTCAAATCATCGAAAACCTTCACAAATTGGAAATATTCTTTCCTCTCAATAATACAATATATACAGTAATTAATTATTGTTTATTTTCTTGTCACTCTAATAAAATTGGACAAAAGATATTCCTATTATAGATACCATACCATAGGTACCTGATACAAATTTAAACACAAAATGATTCGATACTTCTATTAATCAACACTATTAAATATTAAAGAAGTGGTGTTTTTTACAATTTTTTTAATCCAGAATATCAAAGAAAGGAACTTTTGATGACTACCTACTAAAGATTTTTAAATTCTTAGTATTACGAAAGTTAACAAATTTTATTTCGCGTTCAATTATTTATAAAGGTATTAATAATATTGTGTAATAAAGTTTGACTTTTGTCGAAAGTTTTTTGTACTATTACATAGGTATATCAAATTAAAAATAACTCTCATCTGTGAACTTAATTTTTATAAACACAATACACTAAGTTATTAAGTTTTTTACAAAGAATATACATAAAAGTAGCTTCAATAGATATACAATGTTTTTATAACTAATGGAATTATACTTTCAACTACTTTAATCGACACTCCGATCCATTAGTTCTTGTCACACGCACATTTACAATATTCATCTGAGAGTGGAAACTATATTTCCTCTCAAAAATGTGAAATATTTCCGTTTCATTTATTCAACCGTAACCTAAAAGTTTACAAAACTTGGTAAGTAGAATTTTTCATAGTATATGATTGACAGCTCTTAGTTACTTATTGAAAAGTTTTTTCTTTTTTTTATGAAGGTTTAAAATTGTTGTAAAGTGACTATTTAAACATAAATCTCCAATGAAAATCACCTTGACATTTTTTTTTTTCAGAAAGATTTGTATATTTTTTTAAAAAAAAACGTATTTAAAAATTTTACGTTAACATTTTGTTGAAAATGATAATTATTAAATAATATTGTAAAACTTCTTAATCTTACTATTTTTATTTGTATAATATAATAAATAAAATTAGCAATTGCAAATATAATTTAGTTAAGTATCGAATATTTTTACATGATTTTTATTGTATGTATTACACAGAAAAGTAAATGTTTTTGGTAGCCGAGTACTTTAGAGCAGGGAATTACCGGTTCAAATTTTACATTTGTAGTGAAATTTAAACGTGAGGGATCATTCAAAGATCCATATACTTCATTAAGTCATCTTCACACAAGTGGTAAACTTCGTACTATTGAAAATCATTTGACCCACTTTTAGAACGAATATGGTTATTAGTAGTAATACATTACATATTTTAAAATAATGTATTAACATACAAAATTCTGTCTTGTAAAAAAATTCTTAAAAATTGATAAAAAAAAGACGATTAACAATCTCACTACACAAAAATTCTTCAAATTTACCAAAAAAGGCAAAGAAAGTAATAACAATCCAATTTAGTTGTAGTATTTCTTTTAGCAACTAATTCTGTCGTAACGTTAAAGTCAAATAAAAATAAACCTTTCGTATGCTTCGAAAATCTTTTGGAATCAATTCCTTAACAAGTACAAATACATTGGAAAACTCATCTAGAAAACAATTTGATAAAACCGATCGTTGGAAAAACATCTTTTATTTCTCATGTAAACAACTGCGGGATTGATGGGACAAAAATCTGATTCTCATTCTTAGATTCTGAAATGCCATTCATTATATTATGATAAGAAACCGTACAAACAACCTCTAACATACAATTGATGATTATTTGAACATATTTTTCATTGGATATTTCTATTCTATCATAGTAGTAACGTGTCAAATTTATAATTTATATATTTAATAATTAAAACCTTGATTTTCGTTTTCGAAGACAATACTTTAATATGTAACATCAAAAAGTATCAATAATACTAGTATATTTATAATGCCAGTCTTAAATATAACCCACAATTGCCAAAATACTATCTCCGTCAATTTATCAGTACATTGCCAACCAATTTTGCAACATAAAATACTACCAGAAATATTAACAGATAATGAAAAATAAAATAAGTCACACCCGTGTGCCATTATTTAATTTCGTTAATAGTTGAAGATTTTGAAGTTTTGCCATCCAATATTTATCCGCGCCAAGTAATACCAATAAAATTACTCATCTTTGCCAAATCTTCTTGGACTCGATTTCATTTATTATTATGATGAATAGTTTCATCCAACTAAAAGAATATTGCAACATCATGGAATCCGTGATTTTTTTACACATTTGTGAATTCTTATTATATCACAAATTATTCATTAAATTAAAAGCTTTTTATAATTAAGTATATTTAGCTCATTAAAACTGATATTCCAGTAAAGACAAAATAATATTTTTACATTAAATACAGAGTATAGTTTGTCATGGTCGATATTCAAAAACGTACAAAATAAAAATATTCATATCCTAAAATAACGAGTGATTAAAGTTGAACAATAAAACACTTAATAAAACTATTAAAACTTTGTTGAAAATTGTTAATGGATATGTCAACTGATATACAATTTTTTTTCATTTCGTATAATTTAATATGTTATGACTATGCAACCAAAATTAAATCATAAAATGTCATGACTAAATTCATTATTTGCATTTTACAGTGTATAATTGCTGTAAAAAATAGCTTTATATACTTCTGGTGTAATTACATTCATAATGAATGATCTTTTAAGTAAAATTCAATTCGACTTAACGATACCTTGTACCGTACCAAGACGTCTGATTCGCATGACGTAAGTATTTTCTTGCTACCGTCGCCATAAATCGACTTCGGAAAGTTTCACACATTTCCACGACCCCACATCCTTTGCACAGTTCCAACTTTACATCGCAGTAGCACTTCGACACTTTTCAGACAGCCGGGGAGTTTCGCCGTTACGGACTTATCCACTGTTTAAAACGAGATTTATATCACTTTCTTTCTTTGGGCAATTTATAAATCTATCACTCTTTAACGTCATGAAAACATGCTACTTTTTACATTTAAATTGGTAGAGTAAATTTATTTAATTTACTAAAACTTAAAAAAAAGTAACAGTGGCATACCAATTTATTAAAATAAAAATAAGAGTCGATCACTAAAAGCGGCATATTTATATTACGATATATAATAGTTTGTTATGTATGTTTTCTTATTTAATATATAATACATCACAGAATCTGAAGCACAATGTGGAATTCTTTCCAAATTCTTAATCCTAAAAATGGGTTTGCTTTATTTTCGATCCTTTCATAAAAATGACACAAGCCGTGCTGTATCGCGCATTGGTAGAATTGGGTCAATTTCCCGATAAAAGGATAAACACGTGTCCTTACCAACTGGTAGCTCGTCGAATGTTTGATTACTAGATGTTTAAAATGGATCACATTTACGAGATGCGAAGTTTTTTCTGAAATTCATTTGGACTTATGTGTCATAAAAAAGTTATGTTTTTTATAGATATGGTGATATATACAAAAATATAGTAGTTGCATTACCTGGCTTTGCCGGGTGTATAATATACTCATTCTCTATTCAACTTAAATTAATTCATCTCAATTTTACAAATTTATTTCAATACATGATGCATACAATATGTTAGTCTCTCTTTGATCATCGGCGACGATGCTTAAAATATAAAGTAAAACAGTTCATTCAGAAATGGCAGCCAGAATGACAAGTGAATACGCTGATTTTGTTCCCTTTTTGGGAGGATTTCTTCTAACAGACACATGTATTTTATATTTACAATAATAAAAATAAAT
>JAGVSQ010000873.1:17312-33616 GCA_022683975.1 Rhyacophila evoluta
TATTTTTAAAATTATTTTCTTTTTTTTTTTTAGAAGTTAATGGATATTTAATTATTAAAATGGATTGGAAAATGTAATTTGTACACATTTACTGTTGTTTTATTATTAATAGAAAAGTTCTGTGGATACCATCCTTCTGATGACTTTTGAACTAGTTGACACAAAATATAAACTGAACCTGTCCATATCCAACTGTATAAAAAATGTATTAATTTTAATGTGTTAAAAAACACCATATTGTTTTATAGTTTTAATATCCAAACTCTATTCTATAATTCTATATTATTTTAAGTCTCAGTTATAATCTTTTGAGAATAAATATTACACAAAAATTACTCTTGGAAATAGTTAAATTAAGTTTATTTCCAAAAATAATCGAAACTGAGTGTAGAATTATTATTTAAAACAACATTATTCTGGTATGAGCGATTCAAGACTATCCGAAATTGGAAAATTTGAAGAGAATCAATTGTGAACAGTGAACAAATGAAACCGTGGCTATGAGAGTCTACCATAGTCTTTTTTTATAAAATGTTCATACATTCTTTGTATCCGTGCGTGTAAGTTTTCCTTTTAAATTAGATTTTATTTAATTTACACCAGAAAATTTACAGTGTCAAAGGAGCTTTTAAATAAACGAGTGTTAAATTACTCGTAACACAAAACATAATGGTACCAGTGTTTGCGCATCTACCTACCTAGTTACTCAAGCTGCGATGTATATTTATTAGTGTAATAAAGACTCAAGTTCCGCCTATAATTCTGCCTGTTCCTCTTTTCAGTGTTGTTGTATGCTAGTAAATGGTGTGTTTCGGAAAATTAATTGTGTCTAGATTGCGATCAGTGCAAGTTAGATTTTATTGATTTCTAATAATAATACATTAGCAAACTGAGTATATCAGCTTCAACTGTTGGATACTTAATTTCCCTTACGATTACTTGACTCACGGTTTAAAATAAACTATGCAAATGTACAAAAATAACAACTTGTTTTCCTTAAGTGTGAAAAATACTCACCAATAGGATCATTTCAATGCGTGGAGTAATGGTTTTATTTCATAAAAAATCAATATGTTCACTTTGCATCCTGTATATTAATTAATATGTGTGTTTATTCTTTTGTGAATTGGTTATTTATTATTCATCCGTTCAATATGTTTTATTTGGCTTAAGAGAGAATAAAAAAATTACTATGTACAATTATATTCACTACGTATACTTCACCACGTCCGTTTCGTTTAGCATATGAATCACTAGATATACACAAAATTATAATGACATTTGTTTAATAAGGAATGACTCCAATCACTCAATCAGCACTCTTTCTTTAATGTTCGACCTGTGACCATTTAACTTACTTTATAAATATAATTTGAATACGGATAATGAGACACATAATAACATTAATTCAATATAACTTACTGTATTTTATTACTATAGTATAGTATTTTTTAACAAAAAATAATATTATTTATATGATATAAACATCTTATTTCCGGTACGATGGAGATGTTAAATTATGAATTTAATCATATATCAACAGTAACATATAGTACAACGTATGATATTGTAGTTAAAATAGATGTCTGAAAATTTTTATTGCTTGTTACAAATATACGGTAATGATGATAAATCTCGCCGCGAAGAGATTTTTTCCGAAAAAATCCCCGCATAAGCAAATCTAATGAAAAGTGTTGTTTACTATACCATTACATTACTCATACAACAAATTAACTTGATATAACCAACTCTATAATAAAATAATATCAAAGACAGGCATATTTTAAGTTAATAATAATTTTTATGCTCGGTCATAAAACCTTCAAAATACCTACGCTTATATTTAATATTTTACCAGGATTTGCTGTCAAACCACAGCCATAATTTGAACCCAGATCCGCGTCATAAATCCATTACATATAAAACTCTCAAATTACTGAGTAAGGTTATTAAAATACGCTACTCAATGTCATCTCATCTTCTTCGTATGCGGATAACTTTATTACAGTTTTAATGTTTGTAAAATAACACATGGGACAATATTCTCGTCCACACGCGAAAAACAAAATGAGCCAGTTAGGCTATATTTGAGTAAGTATCATAAATGGTTTACTGATACACATATTATACACTTAATTAATATGTAACGTGACAACATTAAAGCCCATTGAGCACAGTTAAATTTGTTTTATTACACGCTTTTTATGCTTTAGCGCAAAACCAGACTTTTTTTTAATTTCAAATATATTTTTCGTTTCTTTTTACATCTACACCTATAAGTAAAATACGATAAGTTTACAGTAAAATAAAACGGTAACGAGTTTTATATATTGCATTTCACATCAATATTGAAATCATCGATGAACCCTAAATTATTCAAAAAGAAAACTCTAAAAATCTATATTTAAATATTACGCTTCTATATTTTATTTGATAATATCAATATCAATTATTGTCTTCTATTATAAAGTATAATAAGTATATAAACCGGCAGGGATTTGTAAAAGTTGCGGTACTCCGATGGTATATATATATATATATATATATATTTATTCCACACATGTTGTTACATTACGAATTTTAACTTTAATACATTTAAAACACGATTGTAACAATATAATAAATATGATTTTAGCAAAAACATTAGAAATATAGTAAAAAAGAACACATAAAAAACAAAGGCAATATCGTAAAAATATAAGAAAGAATGAAAAAAGATTTAAAAAATAATACAGAAAGATGAAGAGAGTGTCTACCAAGTAAGTAAGACAGACCCTATTTCAATAATGTATATAATAGCATCCATCTAAATTCACTCTCACATAGGTGGAAGATATCAATATCCGTGGCAATCTTGTTAAATATCAGCATTGCTCTCCGCATTGGCATGACTACTGGTAGGACAGTCCAGCATTTAGGAATGAAAAACAATTGATGTTCTCGATTTCTCAGGTAGTTATCAGGGAAGCTCAGATCAATATAAGGCAGAACGGCGGAGTTATCAATTAAACCCACGCACAAGTCAAAAAAAGCATCGCCAAATACATATTCATTTCAGTTTTAAGCTACAATAAGGAAGCATGCCCAAAATGAAAGCATTTGGATAAAGCCACGGATAGTATCCATACACCCGCAAGTACAGAAGTCTCAAAAAGTTCTTCGAAACCTTCTCCATCATAAGGTCGTATTTCAACTGCCTCGGGGCCCAAACAACTTATTCACTCTCTAAACTGCTTCGAACTAATGAATTATACAGGGTTTTGAATATTGCAACATCTGAAAAGATCCTGGACGTACGTAAAATAAAACACAGTGCTTGAAACGCTTTGCTTTTTTTAAATGCAAGGCAACTCTCAAACACACTTCCAAGGTCTCCTACAGTTGATATCTTTGAAAGAACTATGCCACTTATTGAGTATCGGAAAAATAATGTTTTCTAAGCTTTAGTAAACGATAAAATATAGCATTTACTAATATTGAATTGCAGTTTATTACGCCAACCCCAGCCCAATGTAGTATATATATATCATTCTGAAGTTGACGACAATTTTCCAAGGTTGCAACTTCCAAAAAGAGTTTCAAATCATCGTCAAATAACAAAAGTATAGCTTTTTTACTGACCTTTGCTATTTCATTTATAAATTAGATCGTGAACAAGTGGTCCCAAGTTTCAGATGTGAGGAGCACCAGAGAATGTGTCGAAGATTTTCGATTGATATAGGCCGTACGACACATATTTCTTTTTTATAAACCATGCTCACTCCCAAAGTGGCGCATATAGATATGTGAGTGTAAGAATTTTGTTAATTTCATCGATTCTCTTGCATGCCGGAGGTTTCATCGGACGGTTAAGTTTCAGCCGAATATTTCCGGTAGCCAATTCATGGTCACTACAGATATCAGCGCCTCTGTATGTGCGCACGTCGGTAAGCTCTTTGCAGTGCTTCGCACTGGATAGAAAGTGGTCAATCTGTACCCTCGTGTGTCAGTCGGGAGAACTCCATATATATTTGTGGATGTTTCGGTGCGGAAAGATGGTTCATCCGATGATGATTTCGTTCATAATCGCGAATTTAATTAGTCAGTGTATCCAGTTAGAATTTTTTGGATTTTTTAAATCCGGGATTTTAGGATTCGAACTCAAAATTTCCAGATGCAAGGCACGCATGCTAACCTCTCGGCTACGGGGGAAACTAGAATTACATATTACTTATTATTGTATCATTAAGAACTTCTCAAAGTATGATCTTATTCAAATTAATGTTAAAGCAACCCATTTACTAATCTTTTTGTCAAATAACTTCCGTCACCGTGTCATTTGTAAGCATAATGTGACTATACTTATAATATTATTTTAATGACAATTTAAACAAACAATCATAAGATAATTCAATTATTCAAGTATGTCATCACAAATCTATTACCTGTTAAATCATCATTGACTTGGCATTTCTTTCTTAACAAAATTATTGTAATTCTATTTTATGTTCAAGTCACAGGTAATTCGTATTTTTTTATATTTTAATATCTACTAGTTTCTTGACATTTTGTCTATTGCAGATTTTTTATAATTTTTTGATAAATGTAAAAGAGCTTAATGTCAAAAATTTAATAAATACTTTAGTCGTCTTATCGAACCCAAAAGTTTTCGCATGGGTGAGTTTTTAAAATCGATGATGACATTATAATTATTATGTCGATCCATCACTTCCTTGTTAGTAAAGTAATGTATGCGATAATTGGAGACATTTACGTGCAGCGAGGAATGAAAAATGGTTCAAGGAGATGAAGATAGATTCATGTATTTTCTTGGAGATAAAAGCGTTCACATAGAAAGCGTGCGCCATCGCATCAATTCCCGTCACTGGTTTCCATTGACGTAGCTACTTGAATTTTAATCATAATGACCCGTCAGCGCTGAATCTTTGTCAAATCTTTTTTCTCCAAGGTTAGTCGACTTGCTCAAGCACCCTTTCATTGCCTCCTCTTTTGTTAAGAGGCATCTTCAAAAACGTGGACGACAGTCACCCTTCATCTTACTACAAGATTCTTTCCACCCTTTGACTCATGTTTCAAATTTATTTTTTAATGCAAAAAATATTACGGCTCTGTGACTTTTCTCGAAAATTTAATTATAAAAGAAAAACAGATACCATCAACCTTTTTGTGAGAGAATTAACGCATAGTGCATTCGTTCTTCAACTTAGCGGGTCTTCATTGTCGTTTATTAAATTAATTGAATTAGTTTTTTAAGAGTTTTATGATGAACTTACCAATCGTTGGTTTATAAAAACAGAATGCTTCAAAAGATAAAAATATTATAAAACAGCGAAATTTTTACAAAAGCTTTAAATGATAGTGAAATTTAAAGACATGAGTATAATATATAAATAGATCAAACAATCACAAAATTTATACTTTTCAATCATTACGCTATAAAATATGCTTATAGGTTTTAACTTAAAGTATTATTATTTTTGGAATATCTTTAGCAATTTGTTTTGTACTCTAACAGTACAATAGCGAAATATATAAAACTCTCCGTCTTCCGTGTAGTTTATTAGTATATATTATTTCTTTAATATCTTATAAATAACCGTGGGAAAAACAGCACTCCTTTCTTTCTTTTTAGACTGCATTATAATCTTTACATGTATACTTATATAATGTTTGCACTTTTGTAACAAACAATTTTTAAAATAATGGATAACTTGCAATCACATTTTGGCATCTTTTTAATATATATATAATATTGTTCAATGTTTGGTCAGATGTGGATACATATTAACATTAATAAAATATAATAATTTTAATCAATATTAATTTATATGGCATGCAAACAACGGGTTGAATATCTTTGATGACTGCCGGTTACAAGAGTTCTCTTGTATATTTTAATCTATAGGTTCTTCTGCGTTAAAAAAGTCTTTTTGCTAATTTCTTTTAAAAATATTCTCGTTAAGCGTATATTGGTTCTAACGAAATAAAATAAAGCGGTACTCACATTATCAACTCTCAGTTTATCTTTTATTTAATAGTTATAATTAAATTCCTAATTTTTTTATATTCGTTAATTATTTCAGACACGTGTTTGTAAAAAGAATTAAATTTTCATACTAATATTCATTTCTGTAATATTTACCATTTTCAAGTATGTTTTTATTCAACTCTAGTATTATAGGCTTGTTATCATAGTATAAATTCATAAAGTTTTGAATCCAGCACATAATATATATTCTGAAATTTACATTTACACTGTAAGATGAAAATTCATATGCCAATACTATTCAAAACCACTTCAATACCGACATCCATTAATTTAAAAGGTTTTCCCAAACTACATTTTCGATTAAGAATCTTAATATAATTTGTGAAAAAACTGTTTATAATATTTATTTCATATTTTAAAACAATTTTTTTTAATAATAATAGATTTATTATACCATTGAGTATTCTGATTTATTATCTATATTATGTCATTTTTTGCGAAATATTTATTGCGCTATACTGTTTTTTATATAAATATTTTGATACATTTGTATGTCCTATTATTTTTAAAACTCTTGATAAAAATTCCGCCTAGACAAAAACATTTATTCAATTAATATAATAATATAAAATGTAATTCATGATGTTTGTCAATTTTTGAAATCGATATTCATTGGAAACAGTTGTTTTGAAGTACCCATACAGTTACACTGAATATAGCGGTTAGGTGTTATAGATCTCTTAAATATTTAGTGAAATATATAAGACTACACCCAGAATTAATTAACCCCTAAATATAACACCTTTCTCAAAATACTAAATACTTTAGATCAGTGATTAACGACTGACAGCGACGTTAAACAAAGTTCATTCTACTCTTGTAACTGAGGATACTTGATAGTGATTATTTATTTGTGTATTTAGTTCGATATTTATAAATGTAAAACGTTGAAACTTTTGTTTTAAATTAATGTTTTAGCAAAAACTTATCTCTATTACTGATTTATTTATTTAAAATAGTAAATTGTCACTCTCAACAATCTTTTAACTGTTTTAAAAGGTTCCATATCTAAATTTTTATATTTTGTTCTATTTTCTTTTTGGCTTTTCACATCAGCTATAACAGTATCAAATAATCAAAAATTTGTCTCATAATATTCTCTTATGAATTCGATTAAAAGAAAATAATATAAATAAATTTCTTGGACTCAGTATCTAAAAATTGCAAGTTTGTATAGGGTGGCACAAATATATTCTTTGGTGCAAATATGAACATTTATTGCAGCAGACCCTGAAATATAGACTGAACATTGCAAAAAAATAATATTTAAAATGTTACCCTCAGAAAAGAAAAAAAAATCTTAAGGTGGTTTAAATATGTTGTGTGTCAAATAATTGAATTTAATTCAACAGTATGTTAATATTATATCGCTGTAATGGATAGCCATTCAACTTTATAAAGCCCACGAGTTTTCCTAAAGGTACAAAAACCATTTGCAATGGAATGTGTGATTAATTTTTAAATTAACCCAACCTTAACTGTGCGGTATATGTCGCAGATGTGTTTAATGTGCAGAATGTTCTTTAACTCGCATAGCAGATTTTTTTATGTGAAATAAAAGCACTTTGCAAAAGTACACGAAGCTTTACACGCACGTTTGGAAGATCGGTATGAGGCTCCCACAATATCTCTTCCGATTCGGCAAAAATTCGACTTAACAAATTCAAAACTATTATACTATTTTTGTTTACTGTTATATTAATGTTTACTTTAAATATACATTTAGAAGTTCCTCTCTACATGAAATAAATATCTATTTACTCTCATTCTAGAAGATCAAACTAGAAATGTTTAAATGAACTTCTTGGCGATTTTCTTTTCTTGTAGGTATTTTTTATATGTTGGATTATTTTTCATCCATCTTATGGATCAGAATTATAAATATGAAAGTGTCCAAAGTGGATGATATTTGTGGCTTTGCGTGAGTAAAAAAATCATTAGTAAAGGCTGTGTGACAGCTGAGGGTTTTCTCAACATTAGAAGGTTTATCTTCTAATCCAAACTGTCACTCCGTATATGCGATGGGGTACCATTAATCAATCATTGGCGGTGATCCAATACTCATTCAGAATCTATCTTTATTAGCGGCAATACTAATAAGATTATAAGTAGTCGTTGCTTGTTGAAAAGTTAGATATAAATAAATCACTTTCAGTTTGTTTTAATATTTATTTTCAATATCAATTTATAAAAAAAATAGTGTATTTTTCAACATGTTTCTTATTACAAACGTATATAGTTTTAGATATACATAATTAACAATATGTTTTCTTCTTTTTTATATCAGTCATTTCCAAACTATGATTTGCCACGAATCCCTAAATAAGAAAACAAAAATCCGCGACCCATGAAAAAATAATTCTTATTGATCCAAAAAAATGAGTGAAACATTTACTACACAGAACAATGATTTCTCATTTTTTTAGCTCGCTTGTAATAATATTATATCACTTCTTTTGTAAAATTATGATCGAATTTTATTTAATGGTGCTAATAGAAAAAAGCAAATAAACAAACATTTGATATCGTGAAATAATCTTTAGCATAATATCTTGAATATGTATGAATAAATAATGTTTTAAAAAGGTTAAGTAAAACTGTATTAATTATCTATCCAATATTTACGTATGTCAATCAATTTTACATAATATATCCAATAAAACATTTGTTCCTTAGACTATTTTTTATTTATCCAAATATACTAAATTCTACATATCTACAAAAAAATATCATTTAAATATTTTTATGAAAACGTAACACATCGGTTATTCAAATGCACAATATAACGCTCAGTTTTTTAAAATTGCTACTAGATAATAATAACAATATATGCATATAAGCTATAAAAACCAGAATATGTACAACTTCATACACGTTCTGCCAAAAGTATTTAAACTGCAAATACAATGTACCTAAGTTAAGCTTTTAATTAAAAAAAGAAGGGCTTGTAAAATTTGCGACAAAGAAAAAGAACTTATACTACATCAACTTCAATGATTTTTTTAAAATAATATTGTATTAACATCATATTAAAAAAATTAAATACTTGTGTTAGTTTTCATTCAATTCAAAGTTGTGTCTATGAAATATAATACTTATTTTGAATCATTAAATAAACGTTGTTTACCTCCTGTAAGACTTGGATTACGTTTTTTTGCCTTTCTATGTTTGACATGTTACAATTTATTTATATATGTATGTAAAAAGATTGATTTACGTCGAATAATTAGTGACTAGATCAAATTTCTTCATTTCACAAACTCCGCTTCATGTTTAAAAATACCTTTTTAAAAGTAAAACAGAATGCTGTCTTAGTTTTGAGAATGCCAATCACGTTTTTCTCCGAGGCAAAAAATGACATCGACAGTGCTTTCCGCCTAAGTTTTAATTTAATTAAAAAATATTTATATCCCAACATGTAAAACGAGTATTTTTCTGTAGTTTATCAGATTTTTTTCTAGCCATGAATACCGTATTGATATTAAGTAAAAATCAGTTGCTTCTGTAATACTTTATTTTAATAAATTACGCATTTTTTATTTATATTTAATTATGACCAGCATTTGTGGTAAATTTACAACTGCATGGAACCCGTCTATGTGTTGTATCTTTCAGCGCGTGGTGTTGATTATCACAAAAAATAGAACCCAATAGTTCATAATCAGCACAGACTGTCTTAATACGAGTATAATGAGCACAGTTAAATTTCGATATGACGAACTTTAAATATGGACAAAATTTTTGTAAAGAAGTTATAGTGCAAACATCAGAAAATGGCTGAAAGAAATCGTTTGGTGGCCAAAATGCAGACATAGGAGAATTAGAACTTCTGATATCTGTAAAACAATAAAACAAAATTTTATAGAATTATCGTAAATTTAGAGGGTTAATAAACACCGCAATTTGAAAGTTCGTACAAAAGTTAATTCTTTTCTTGAATATAACAATCCTAATAAAAATAAAATGCATTGAGAAAACAGGTTTTTAGGTTTCTGGCATTACGGACAACTCCTCATCCGCACTATTCCGTTATATCAAGATTCTACTGCACTTAGTGAAGTATATATTTGAAATATGCCCGTAACACTAATTTATACTTTTAGTTAATACTCGTTAAAACTTTAAATACATAGTGAATCGATTGATAAATATTCTATATTTCAATTATTCAACATAAATAAACATGAACCTCTGTAAGTTACATTGAACATGGAAATTTACTCGTATTTTAAAAATTCTTGTAGCATCCCTGTACAAATTTTACTTTTTGTAATAGTTTCTTTTTTGCGCAAGAAGTTTTACCGTAAAATTTTCACAAGTTATAATGCAACGATTTTCGATAAATACGTACTTAATTATTTTATAAATAATTAAATGGTGTATAATGACGTCATGTTTTCTGTTATGTAATAAAGCTTTTTTCTTTAAAATCTAGCCCCAAAATGGTGTTTTCATTCTATTGTACTGCGCGGAATTTTGTATATTCGCTGTTTTTATTAGACATTTATCTCTCGGAAAAGATATAAAACTCACTAAGACGAATTTTAATGAAAGTAAATGTCATCGTTATGAAATAATGACTGAAGTAATGAATAAATATTCATATAAAATAAATGTAAATGGACATTTATATAATCCACTTAGAAAAAAACAGTTAATAGCCACAAAATATGCAAAAGGCCATCTGACGATGCTTTAAGAAGCTAACGCGGCCTATAAAAATGCGTGATTTTCAGAAATAATGTACCAAACATTTTTTTTTTTTTTTGAAAATACAACTGAGTATGCTAAAGAAGAGACTTTCTATACCTAAAATTTATCATTTATTTGTTTATTTCTATATTTTACCAGTGAAAAAAAATATCAAAATTCAGACAATTTCTTAAATAATAAATACTTCTAGTTTTCACTTATACTACGTTCTCGCAGCCTTATGTTCTACATGAAAATACAGTATTATATTAGATATATTTTCATTTAGTTAATATACAGAATAATCCCTTTATCAATTTTTGTTTACATAAAATCTTAAAAGAATATCTAATAAAGGTTTTGATCGATCATTTTTTATGTAATAATTAATAAAGGAAAAATATTTATCTAAGAATTTGAAGAAGACTTAAATACGACTTGAAAAATAATTAAGCTCCGTTGTTTTGTTCATTTGATTCTTAGAAGCATTCAAAAACGGTTTTTGCGTTATTGAAAATACAATAAATTGCTTACACAAAAACAAAGACTTTTTATTTGAATAAATATTCAAGATCTTAAAGCATCCGCTCCGAAAAGGTATTCAAATATCACGAATTGACATTGTTGCTGGACGCAAAGATGTTCACTGACAACCTCTTACATTACAATTACAATTACAATTACAGAAACGAGTTTATTTTTAAAATTTCTCTATTAATCAGCATCGACTTTCATGCCCAATTGTGGATTTTGCTATTTTCATTTTTTTTTTGTGCAATTAAAATAATTTAAAAAATAAATTCAAACATCTGCATAATGTTCGGCAAAATATTCAAAAATTCGAAATACTCGTTTTTTATTTTTGTTTAATGAAAGAATAATCTTTGAGAAATGTTTCAAACAAAGTTGTGAAATTATAAAAATTCATATTTAACTAGAAATAAATGCTCATATTATATTAAGCATCAATCAATATCACAATTATTTTAAATGATAAAAATAAATATCGAGTTGATATTATAAACTAAAATCGTATTCTTAATTTAAAGTAAATTTAACATTGTGTAGAATTATGATTAGCTTAAAAGGGTGCATCAATTATTTAAAAAAATATAAAATATAACAGCTATGGTATTCCGTACTAAATCGCAGTTACTAATGATACAAAGCAGCCAGTACTGTAACATTATCTGTTGTGAGTAATTCATGACACATTTTCATATCATCTATATATGTACCTTAGGATTGCGAAACGGAATTCTTGTTTGTTTTTCAATTTCGAAATCCGAAAAAAATTAAGGTGAATTCCGATATTTGGATTTCGATATTTCACGTTCTATTCCGTCCGAAAGCAGAAATTATGAAAAAAAAAATCGTTTTTATTTTATTCGTTTATTGATATTTTTACACAATGATTATCGGTCATAATTAGAAGATAATAATCTCTACATATACATCGATAGTCAATCAAGCAAATGAGTCATGCAAACTATTATCTAATATAATATTAGATTATAATATACAAGCACACTTTTCTTTTTTATAAAAAAATCTTTATTCAGATAAATAGAGAATTTTAAGTGTGAATCAATTGAGAGAAATTTTTATGATATTTCATTTTTAAGCACGTGACTCTTAATGTTGAGATATTTATCTCTTGGGCCATGTATATTCCTTGTAAATTACATTACTTTTTTAATTACTTATACTTTAATCATATTAATGACTACAGCTGATTGAGAAAAATATTTTTGATTATACTTTTAGCATATACATATGTTTAATAAAGTGATTTATCCAATAATCGTGATGGTATTATTTGAAACTTTTTGTTTTCATATCAGACAATTATATAAAATTCTTTTGTTTTAAATAAATTTTTGGTTTTAATAACAAACACTTAGATAGATAGACATAATAATGAATTTTAATAATTATATTAATAATTATCATTATCTCTCAGTGAGTGTTTAAATACAGCTTGTAAATTAATCAAAACATAACATTTACGTGTACCCAAGCAAACCCCTGCAAAAACTTTTTAATTCAGATATCACGTATTCTGAAATAAACTCGTGCCGTATATATTATAATAAAGTAAACATTGCTGGTTGTGTGGCTCAAAAAGGCAGTCATTCGGATTAGTATAATCTCTTAATCCTGATGAAATCCGTTACGCTAGCGAAGTCTTAAAACGAACGCTTGAGTTTTCCAAGTTTTAAAGGATATCGTATGAGTAGAGAACTGTGCAATTGTTAAACAAAAATACTGCTATATGGTACGTTGAGAGCGTCATATTATTACTTAATTTCAACCAACATCTGGAGGAATTAATAAGTGTACACTATCTTTACATAGTTTGGAAAAATGTATTTATATTATATAAAAAAAATACCATACTTTAGTCTCTAATGTGTATGTATTTCAAATTAGGGTTCTTACTTTAAATAATAGTTAAGTTTAAAAATAATTCCTTTGATATAGTATCTTAACATGTGCTTATTACTAGTAAGACAATTAATATTTACGAATACTTTCACTAATATAATATAAAATACATATATTTTTATATTTAAAAAATATCAAGTGATTTTATTTACGAAATATTTTATTCTATGATAATTCAAATTTTAGTGGACGTGTTAATTTCTTTTTATATTCCACATTACCGATTGAATAACAAATAACTTCAATAATTACTATTCAATATTATACTATATCTTTAAATAGTATATACTTAATTTATTCAAAATTATGTTATTAAAATTAGAATGATAAAACTGTTTCTTCCTAGATTTTTATCATTTCATATTCAATATTGACTTTAATTACAGCCGTCAAGTAAGGGAAAATAATTAATTACACAAAAATATCTCTTCTCTATGTAACTACTGCAAAATGTAGAATCAAACAAAGTCAGAGGTGCAAAACGTCGGCGTATGAGCCGATTACGACTCTGGCCTCACAGAGATAACTGAGTATAAACACACTTAGTCACGGAGCTTAACGACCTGGCGCAGGATTTAGCGTCAGGCAAACTTTTTGCGTTCAATGGATAATCGTCACGAGGTGACAATTAAAAGCTCTTGCTGAAAAAAAGGCTTGATATTTTGCTTTTCACATTATTTCACAAAATTGGGCTGGCATCGACAAATTTCACTTGGTATGTTGTATGATTTCTTTTTCCTAAAATCTTCTTGACAATTTCAAATACTTTGTCTAATGTATGCATTTAACATTCTACTAATGTTGTTCAACTCGCATATTGTATCGATACTGAAAAATAGTATAGATACAATACACTTTATTTACTTTTTTCTACATTTGAAAAAAAATAATCCAGTTATAGATTCGTTTATTAAGTACCCCCAATTAATCGGTAAACAGCTCTTATGAGCGTTATAATCAGTTCATTGAAGATATATGTAAGCAGCTTGGAATGAATTCAACATCTCGAATGGTAATGAAAACAATTTAGATTATTCCATATGTATGATGCTTTATATGTTTAATGGAAATACTTTTATTTAACAAAATATATCTTCCGTGATAAAATGTTATTATGTATCACTGAACAGCCATATTTTTGTGCAATGTCTAATAGATATTTTTATTTCTTCTTATACTTTGTTTGCTCCCAAAATGGAGCATATGGATTTATGCAGTTTGCAGATATCCACTCCGAAAGTATATGAATCACCGCAATGTGAAGACATTTTGACAGATTATTTTTCACAAGAATCGTTTATTAGACAATTACTCAAATCAATGGGTATCCAGCTCTGCATTTTTAGATTTTTTGTATTCCGACAGATGTGGGAATCGAATCCGCATTCCTCGGATTCCTATGTACGCAGGTTAACCTCTACGCCACCGGTGAAAAAAAGTATTAGTGCCCTTATCAAATCTTTATTTGAATCGGTAAACATTTTAAATACTGGCAGTATCTATAATATTAAAAAACTTAATGTTAAACTTAAGTTGTACGTTAATTAATTATGTTTAAAGTTTCACAATACAACTCGCCGGGACTAATGCAGACATTTTGTTTTATAAGGCAATTTTATAAGAATCCATTTATTTTCAGGCAACATAAAACTGCTAATGAAGGCATATGAGGTTTTGATTTTTTCTTGATCTATTGGTCCTTATCTATATTTTACGGTAAATACGTATCACGAAGCGTGCGTCCAAAACGCGAACACTAATTGCTCCAATTAAATATTAAAACGAAGTAAGCGGATACATTAATACTCCTTTTTAACGTAGCGCTAAATTCTCTCACCTGCAAGCATGTATACAGTCTCATAACATTTATTTAATGTTATTTAAAGCAACGTCAAAGGGTATCCGAGTTTGAAAAGGTTTAAGATATAAATACGCTTAATACGTCGAGTTTTGCAATGCCTTCACACGGAAAAGCAGTTACAGTTTTTCAAGCTTTAAAATATATAGATATATTTTTTCACAATATCTTTTTTTAGGATACACTTACATTTTACGAAATAGAAAGGTAACGTCAAAATTCTGTACAAAACAAGTTTTTAATGATCCACCGAAAAGGTTGTATGAGACATGTTTTTAGATCCTCATTATAACAGTGATCGCAGTATTTTTTCGGTTTGTAGAACAGAAAGAAGAAATTATTTTTTGTAATTTCATCGTTATAAAACAAATTTAGATACGGCCTTTTTATAAAAGACTGTATAGTAAATTTTAATAGAAAATTTATACGAATTTAAATTATATAAGACCTTAAGAAAAATTATGAGTACGTTTAAATAGTTGTAACCTATTTAACTATTAAAATTTAAATTTTACGGCATTTTGTTTAATATTTTAACAATTTATATAAATAATTACTTTCGAACAATCGAATTATGATATGATTCTATGTTAAAAATTTGGAACTGGCAATCAAACTTTAGAATTTTTGAACATTTAATTCCGGAAATCGACTTAACTCATTAATATTTCGCTAGGAAAAAATGGACTGATGCCTCCAGGGAAATTAACTGGTTAACAGTAAACAGTATCCCCACAGGATGTGCAATCTTTTGGTCCGAATGACCAATCTAACTTCGTTCCTAGGATTATTTTTTCAGATATTTATTTTGTTTTTTGTTGAATAAATACTCCTCAAAAATATACTGCAACAAATTGTATGATGATATGTAACATCTGAAAAATCGACACAATTTGTCGCATTATTATTTTAATTGAAATAAAATTATTTGGAAATAAATGAAAGACTCGTTAGCATACACATATTTTAAAGATTTTTATTGTTAACAAAAAAAATCTACGTTTAAAATATGCTTACAAATGAGCTCCTTTCAAATTTATTTTGAAACACAGCGCTCCAATGTCCCAATTATGAATATTTTAAAAAATAGTCTCTTGGGTAATTTAGATATTTATACATTTTTGACCTGCATACACTTTACATGTTAACCAAGTATATATTTTTGTTTTATCAACTTTAATTGTAAATCATCAATGTTTCATTATAATAATTAATATTTTCGACTGATGGTGCTTGATGGAAATTGATTTTAAATTC
>JAGVSQ010000874.1:1608-15429 GCA_022683975.1 Rhyacophila evoluta
CAACAAGTATAAAATAAATAAATGAATAGCTGACCGTCTTATTAATGAACAAATAGGATGGTAAATATAAATTTTCCTGACTTTCTATCATTATAGATATTATAATAAAAAGTTAATTTTATGTTTTATTGGGATATTTGGATTTTTAAACCATATTGTTCTAGCCATGATTTTAAGAAGCTTTTTTGTAACGCACTTTTACATTTAACGTTTTTTCTTTCGTTCAATTTTGTCGCCATAATTTCAGATATAATTATACCATAAATAAGGCTTACTTAGTGTAATTTAATGTCTTTGCCATTTACCTGTATTTATATTTCATGTACTTAATATTAGATTCTTCAGTTGTGATACCTTACATTGCGGTGTGTATAGAATTTAATTTGGCGATTATATAAATAATATTGCGGTAGGCAACCCATGTTGGCCGAAAAGGCTCTCAGGCCGAAACTTACGCCGAAATACTCACAAGTAGTAGGCAATGTAAGCTGCGGACTGGGGCGGGAAAGCCTAGCGAGCTTTCGCAACTTTTGCGCCGAATAAAACGAAAGTTTGGGCAGACTGGAAGTGCTTTCGTACACGCCACTGTTAGTTAGCGATTCGCCCCTTACGCTTTTTAGAGCATAGCGTGATTTTTTACTTGCTGAAGTTTTGCATTTTCAGGAATGCGCAGTAATATTAAATATTATATTTTCGCTTTTTCATATATTTTTTTTTTTGCTTAAAATATGAAAATATTTTTAATAACATAATCCCCATACACACAATTTACAACGTAATTACCAATAAATGACCATATCTTAAATTATAAACGGTTCTAAAAATACTAGCTTTAACGAACTTTAATAGCGTATATCTCTCGTCATAGTTGACAAAGGGTTAAAACGTCTTAATTTATATGTGAGGACTTATTTATTGATAGCCCTAAGGTATGTCTTCTTAGCTAGAATTTCACTCAGGACTTTAAGTGTTTGTTGCATATTTATGTGTTGGTTCATTGGTAGAATTTTTAGCTTGTATTGTCGACGTAGTCATAATAATTGATTAATTTAATCATATTTTAAATAGAAAATATGTGTCAATTTTATATCCATCACAACTCTGTAAAATTTGTATATTAAAATTTCAACATCAAAAAACACGATTGATTTTGGATGCAGCGTCACGAATCCAAATAGATTTGAATTATTTGATAGGCCAGCTGCTGGGTATCAAAAGAACGTCTTCAGTAAAAGCCCAATATGACTATTTTAGGCAATTCACTTCCACCGAGGTGAGCTTAAACGGCCAACTAGTTAAATTGATTTAAAATTCTACTGTTTACAAAAGAGCTCGAAAACAACGCATCAAATATAATAAATCCGTAGATAAATTATAGAACGTAAAATTGTGCGTAAAATTAGTCAATACAATATATTTTGGTACAGGAATACTAGTGTTGGCTATTTTCAAATTTATATAAATTCAACTCTGTCTCTTATCTAATCTATAATCTATGTCTTCTAATCTTTTAACCATATCTATTTGTTCGAAAGATAAATTGTTATTAATATTAATATTAACGTAGTTTGCTCTATCAACATTGTTTTAGTTTGAAGGAAAAAATATAATTTTCTCTGACCAGACATAATATGTGCATGTAGCTACAAATATTACGTTATATTTTGTCGTATATTTGTACTCAATACCAAAATTGTATCTACACGCGTATGTTATTTTAATTAGTATTATTTTTTAATAGTTTTAATAGTATTCACGATAAATACTTAATAACAAACATTTGTTGTAGTTATTAATACATTTTAAAAACATTTCCACAGTGCGAGATTTGTTTCGTCAAATGATATATTAATATTTCTTGTTATACATGCTAATGATCTTTACTGTTCTAGTAAATTGCATCTCATTAATATTTCAGCCGACATTTATTTTGAGTGCTTACATTGTCAGACGGGAAGCACTGAAAATAAATAATAATTAATTGGCTTTAACACATCATTAATTTTATTCTTTGACTCCGTTTGTAAATACATATATAAATATTACAAAATTTTCGAGGAATAAATACATAAAAATAAACAATAAATGTAATAAATTATACAAGCATTATTAAATATGTCATCTAATTAGAGATAAATTTCATCTATTAGTTTCCTTTAGGAATTGTGAGGATATTTGTATTCGATTCAATTCTTAAATAATATATATGTTACCATCAAAACTGAATTGAATTAGACGGAGGTTTCTTTTTAATACGAACTAAATAAATGTATAATATTTACATGATTTCTATGCCTGCTAGTAGTGTTATTAGGTAATTCATTTAAATTAGAATACATGTGCAATTATATTATCGATACTTCTCATAAGTGATATAACTTCTTTAAATGTATTCTTGCATATTTTTTTTATGTTAGAAATTTTTTCCAATTATTTTTTGTCAGTGTCTAAGAAAATTTTGGAAAAACTATTTAATGTATTGAGTTAACATCGTGCAAATTCTAAAAAAGTTGATTAAATTTCTTGTAAGTATATAGAATTCAAATTTTATCAACAGTGTTACAGTTTTACCAAACAAACATAAATCATTTTTTGATAATAGAAGGTATGTTTATATATAAAGTATTTAAAGACTTGGTGATTCATTGAATATGGTACTTTAAATATTTGAAAGTGTTTTGGTAAACTTCTAACCCGTATGACATAAATGATTTTTACAAAATAACTCACATCGATAAATCTTATTTATTGCATTTCGTTGTTGAAAAATTTGACCCGATTAAATTTGTTCATCCCTGATTCATGAAATAATAATTTTTGGCACTTGCAGCGAATCACAGTCAGGCCAGAACAAGTCTTGGAAAATTTCCAACGCTCTTATTGGCTGGCTCACTCAGCCCAAATGGCGGGCTGTCAAAACAATAATTTCGACTTCTTTTCATCCGCCACCCTCGTCGCCGTGCCTCTGGTCTTGAATCATAGCCCGGTTCCACTTCAGCGTGAAGTTGATTGGGCCAACACTAACATGCTGACCTATTGAGAGGGTTATTGTTTAAGCAATGCCAGTTTTCTTTGTGCCTCTGCCCGGTCTAGATTGTTTTAACACACCAAATATATCAAACTCTTTTTTTTCATTTCTCGCTCTACATAAATTGTTAATAAATAGAGTACAATATTTCTGTACATATATCTCCCGGTAGAAGAGAAATTAACGTACGCGCCTCCCATTCGGGGAATTCGGGCTCGATTTCCGAATTTACTGGACTAAAAATTCTTAAATGCAGGACTGAATGTCAATTATATTGAGCAATTATCTGAAAACCAATTTTTGTGAAAAATAATCTGGCAAGACATTTCTTCACATTTCGGAGATCTACTTTTGGAGCGGAAATCTTCAAACTGTATACATCTACAAGCTACACTACAATACACAAACATAATATTTATATGCATATGTTGACACAAATATATTCTACAAAATAGAAAATACATGATTTTATCTATCTATAATATAACAAGATTTTCATTCGTCCCAAGCGTTAAATAGTGACGTAAAGTTTTCATCTGTCTTTTCAACTTCTATTTATAGATTAACTTTACTTTTAATATAATCATCGATAGTCAACAAGAGACTTTACATGTTGTATTTAGCTAAATATTTACATAAATTTAAAATTACAGTGTGAATAAAATCAATTATAAAAAATGAGTTTGAATCTATCCCAGGCAAAGTCGGATAATAAAACTAGTATATACATGACATTATCAAATAGCTTAAAACTGTCTTAGCTCTCAATCAATATAAATATATGGAAATCCTAAAATCAAAGTTAAGTCGGTTCATAGCTGCTCGCATTTCTGGTGCTCAAATTTAAAAATTCAATGACGTCAGACTTCGTGGACAGAAAATGGTTAAATGAATAGATAACATCTTAGTCTAGTGAAAAAAAATCATAATCTGTCGATGTTTTGTTTGCAAAATTAATAGGCAAAATAAACAGTTATCATACTAGTCGACTCAAATACCACTATGTACAAGTGCGCGCCTAGCAATCCGGAGAGTGCGGGTTCAATTCCTCATCTGTCGGATTTTGAAATAAATCCAAAAATGCAGGGCTGGATGCCCATCGGGTTGAGCAATTGTCTGACCAACAATTCTCATGAATTTATCAATACGTTTTTAGATTGCGGATATCCATATACTCCACTTTTGGAGTGGATATCTTCACAATGTGTAGATTTATATGCTCCGCTTTGAGAGCGAACATGATATACATAAAAAAAACAATTAACAGCTTATCAGGATATCAATATAGTTAATTTCAGTTATATCATATATATCTATCAATTCAAAAAACAATAAATCATATCAATATTTTTTTTAATATTAAGTTATATTTTAATCACTTGTGAGATTTTTGGTTTGAAAATAAATTTGTTCTTTCAGAGCAATTAATATACTCGTAATATTCTAGATAACTTTTATTATTACTTAGTAATACTAAGTGTGGTTGTATTTGACCAAATTCCAAAACATGTAGTAACAGTTAAGTAGGAGAGTACTAAAATTCTCTTTTTAATTAAATAACACAGTAAACTGCACAACATCATTTCATCTCATCACTTCTCGCTCATGCCGCACAAGGTTTTCTAGGAAAAGCGACTCCATCCAACGTTTTACAGCTTTCCATATCCTAACTATGTTTACCTCTAACCCCACCCGCTAATGGATCACGCGCTGGGAAAATCATTTCAGTTTTTACGGCCGCCATAATGCAGAGTCCCCGCCAACCTCGTTGCAGGAGCCTTGGCGCACATTGCACTCCGAATATGTTGGCAGTTACAATGTCCTCGGCAGAGCGGGGATCAGAGAATCTGAATTATTTACTTGGAATTCTCTTTAAAGTTTAAAGTTAAACTATTACTAATATATACAGTTTCATACTGTACAGTTAATTAAAATATTAATCATACACACTTCGGTGCTGCATACGTTTTCATCAAACAATTTATATGATGTGTGAGGTAACATTAATACATATTCGCATAACCGTAAAGAACACAGAGGGATTGGCAAGTAACATATATCACCAAGAAATCGCTGTGTACGCCAACCATGGTCGAAAGCTACTCCTGATACAGTACTCCATATGAAGAGTTCGTTACGCTACGGTATACGCCTGCATGACGGGTCTGAAAGTGTGATGGGTGGTGGATGGGACAACAAATTTTTTTTATTATCCGATGTTTTATACAATACAGTACAAATTATTTTAATCAAATAATAAATTGAAATGATTTTGTCGAAAAGAATAATATTACAATTGTGTGTAATTTTTGGGAACAGCCTTAATACGCACGACACAGTAGGCCTCAAAGTCATATCCTTTCAATGTAAAATTTATAAAAATACCGTCACAAATGGGCTATGGATTAAGTATTTAATACTACGATCTACGTGAAAAACACCTTTCTTCACATTTCGCAGTAAACATAGCTTGATTTATTACAAGATTTCTTTAATTTCCAGTGATTTAAGTTAAGCATGTGATATATTTTTAATGAATCTGTCATAAGTTTCACAATAATTATAAAATGTTAACCCATATATATCGTTAAATTTTTAATATATTTTAACTTTCATTTTACAATTATCTTTCGTATGGTCATTATACTCAACTAATACCTATTCATTATTTAGCTCTAAATTTTGGATATTTTGTTAATTACACCTCAAGATGTGTAAAATAACTTATCAAGAGTATGGTATTATAAGAATTTATTGCACAATATTCTAAAAAATACTTTAACGATGTGAGTCAATCGTTAGTTTACTGATGCACACATTCGTAAATATCAGTTACGTGTTGCGCAAAAGCTTTTGAGAACTTGGATTAATACATACTTTTAAAGCGGGGTCGAAGTTCAAAAGCTCTGTAAAACTGTGTTGCAACTTAACTGACTAGCTCTGGTGGCAAACTGTGTCGATCATTATGTATTCATGTTTCGTTAGTTTGCCATCGCGAAACTGCGAGCGAAACTACTCAAAACTATGCTGAATATTTTAACTTAGCATTTTGATGTGTAAATTTAGAGACCTGTCGAAACTGTGGGAAGAGATGAATAGTCTTGTGACAAACTGGGACAACTTGGAACTCTTATATTGACGAGTATTTTAGATAAGAGAACTGTAAACATCAATGTTACTTTTTATCTTAGTTCTTCTGGTCCTGATAACACGTATTTTAAAAGTTCACTGGGACCTCGTAAAATACGGTCATATTGTGGTTAGAAAAATATTGTGTAGTACAAATCCGTGTTATAAAAGGTTTGAAGATCATATAAATTAGGGTATGCGTTGCAAAAAAATATCGAAGCTTAATTATATCCTTCATTTTCTCCAATAAATCATATTAGATATACGTTTACACATCTATTTAAAATCCTGAAATAATATAGATCACTCATAGTGATGTTCATTTACAAAGCTATTTATTCGAATTCTTTTCGAGTTTTCACTGTGGGAAGACTCTTTAGGATTTTTGGATTTAACCTTTTTGAACTGCCTAGTAAGCGATTACCTATTTTAAGCTTGTAAATAATTGTACAATATAACATTTAATGAATTTCTTTCCATTATAGAAGCATTTTCTATAAAACATGTTTAGCTATCATACAAGCTATTTCTAAAACTTCATTTGTTGTTTTTAATATTACACATGAATATGAAAAGCCTCGTGGCATGTTATTAGTAATTAGGCATCACTTGTAAAGTAGACCAGGAGTGGAGTCAAGTTACTTTATTTTTAGCTAAATATAAAATTAATGAACATTTCTCTATACGCCAGGCCCATTTGTCTGTACAAAGTTAATGGAGGTTTTATCGTGATAGCGTGAACACCGTGCTATACGAATTTGTGTTTACAAGTGAAATATAATACGTTGTTATACTACATGAGTATCATTTTGCTTTGGGAACCACGTTTCTGTTCTGTGAGTCACATTATACCCTAAAAGACCGAATGAATGGCTAATAACCTTCATACATTAATGTCATTGTCTATAAAAGGCTTACTACTTAATTATACTCATTATCTATATTAACACTATCTATTTTTTTGTGCAGAATAGTTTAAATCAGTTGTCTTCAACCTTACTAAACAAGTGAGCTATCCCAACGTTAAAATTATCAGACCAGCTATTCATTATATCCTCGTATAATATATTATATTAATTTTTCATTTATCATATTTTAATATTAAATTTTACAAACATACTTCTTTAAAGATGTGCACTCCGAAAATTGGATTTACACAGTGTGAAGATATGCGCTCTGAAAGCATGTGGAGTATATGGATCTCCGCAATATATCTTAACAGATTATTTTTCACGAAAATTAATTTTCGGATAATTTTTTAATGCAATGATTAATCCAGGTATACATTTTAAAAATTTAAAATACCTTAAATATGAGGCACACACGCTAACCTCTACACTACCAAGGTTTTAGTTTATTATCTTATCTCTTTTTTTATTTTATCTATATTATGATTTGGTTCATCAACCATGTATTATGATAAAAATTCGTTGAATACTGATGTTTTGTTTTTAAAGATTTGTATAGAACGTTTTTCATTTATTCATATTTAATGATATAATATACGCTTTGTTCATGGCTCATTGAAATTAATAATAAAACATCAAAGTACTTTTTGAAAGCGTTGTTAAAATAAGTCATTTTCTATATCTTTAAATGGTGACTGTAATATTTTACTGAATTAAGATTAAACTTAAAGATCTAAGTAATAAATAGTCATCTTAAAGCTCAACTTAAAATGTTATATCGAAAGCTCGTATTTGATAAATTATATCAACCGGAACGTTAGACGAAAAACAAATAAAACTTATATTGCCGATAAAAGCTGCACTATGAAAGTTTCATACTCTTAATCTCGACTGCGTAAGGCAAAATTATGACATAATATTATTATGATATTACAAAACGTAAATTTTACACTTCACGTTTTACGTTCGGCCCGTTACGATTCTTAAACCAGTTTCAAGTCACATTTCCGGCGACTGTAACTGTGACTCCTTAACCAATTAATCTTTACTTCCGTTAGCGGGAATTAATTCCGTTATTTGCCACCGGAAATAGCTGGCTACGTCCAAGCTTTCGCAGCGTTATTTTATAATTGAAACCGTTAAGAGGCAGTGCTGTTTCCGTTTTTATTTAGGAGAATAAATTTTCACGTTCACTTGCGAACCGTTAGGCACCTCGCGACAATTAAACCTGATACTTAAAATTAATCCTACTGGCAACCCTTAACTTTTTACTGGCAATACTTAAATGGTTAGCTACAATATTAATATTTCAGTCTCCTGATACTTTGTACGGGGCAATAATCATTTCTGCTTGTCTGCTTTTTGATACTGCGTGACTTGTAGAACTTAATTTAAAAATGAATGTCTTAAAATAAAATATTAAAAATAAATACTGCTATATTTAAAAACATATAATTAATATACCACTCAAAAATAAACTCGATTGTCATAATATGTTGGTTGGAATTTCAGCTAAAAATAATATTTTAAAATATCCTTTTCCTACAATTACATAATGTATTTACAAAAAGAACAACTTGAAGCTTTTCGTACAACGATATGAAACCATCACCATATAAATCAATATATTTTTTGCTAATTTACCATAACAAATTTGCTCCAAAAGAAACCATTGAAATGTCCACCGATGTATGTTCTAAAAGATAAAGTCCAACCAATGAAGATAATTATGTTACCAGTACCTTGGCATTGATTTTCAAGTATGCCAGGAGTAGGGCTACTCTTTTTTTTTGTTACATATTAGCTCCAAAAGTGAAGCATATGAGTCATTACAGACGTCCATTTCTAAATATACAGTATATAAATTAAATGACAGACTTTATAGTATATTTATTATTATAGAAATAGTTTTGCATTAAAATCGCCAGTCAGCAAATCGCTCATTTTACTGTGTATTTAACTGCGCATCTTTAATTTAAATGATCTTTAAACAACTACTGAACTACAACTACTCGCAAACATTCGGCACCTAAATTGATTTAATAATTCGTTTTGGGTAAAATAGTCATATTTTACTAATGTCAAAATAACATTTATAAACAAGGTAACGTGGTAAAAAAATAACGAGTTTTTAGCCGTTTTTAAGAATATTATTGTTTCTCAAATACGATTAAAGTATATTTTCTTAGTTTGATAGATCAATAACAGATATGTTACCGGAAGAAAGTTAATGATAAAAAAATATATAAATATGATTACTTTTATTTATAATACAAAATTCCCAAGCCGTAATTGACTTCAGTGATCACACTAATGTGTGCCAAACATCATCGACTTACAGAATCAGTAATAAAGCTCGATAAAGAATTTTGTGACTTATGTGATTCTTCCATCCACGCCATAGATATATTCTTTTAATTTTTTTCAGCAGCTACTGAAAAGCAAACGCGAGCTTTTTAAGATTACTTGAGAAAAAGTCTGCGTATTTATTATTGTGTTCACATTTGTTCTGATTTAAGATTGTATTCAAATAAAACCCCGAGTTTTTGCAATACAAATCGTCACCTACTTTCGTGAATTGTATAACACATTCGCGCCACAATGTAAAAAGGTTAGGTACCTAAATGTACGGTGCACAAAGTTTTTATACGTTTAAGGCTCTTACAAAGCCGAGTGTTTTTCTTTATACTCGTGCCAGCCTTCCACGAACGTATTGCAACAACATTTTCACGGAGTGGAGGGGCGACGTCAACCTTTTATGCCTTTTTTAAGTGTTATTTTTTTCATATAAACCAAAAAAGCGCTTATAGCTTTTACGTAAATATAGTATTGCCACTTTGTTGCTTTCAAATGCTTTTTATGTAATACATTATAATTTAACTCAATAACTGCTTCGTTAAAAAACTAATAATAATAAAGACGCACTTTTTAATTTTACTAGAAGCTTTTATTTTAAAGAATATTTTGAGCTTTTGAACAGTAAGCAATATTTTTACCCACAACTTATATGACTCTATATATTATGAAACTTACTTACCACATTATATATCTCGTAGTCAAAAAGCTATCGTGCATACTTTAAAGCAGAAGATGTTTTATAAATACAAAGTTGCAGAGCTGGACTAGACAACTAATTCTCGAAAAAAAAATATGTTAAGACAATACAAAGTTCCGCATACTCTTAACATTGGAGTGGCCTTTTCACACTGAGATCCAAAGCGGGTATTGTAATGAAAACGTACTGATTTATTGACTGACTTGACTATTTAATAGTAAATCCATAGAGTAAACATGTAGTTTTTATTCAAATAATATCCATCCTCGAGTTTTAAACACGCAACCGACGGTATCAAAACGACCGCACTTTGCACCTCAGTCAACAATATAAATACTATGAAATAAAACATACATTTATACTATATATAATATATTACACAAATTTTATTTTAATTCAAATTCACAAATAACAAATGAGAATCATAGATAGTAATACTATTTTATTGATCATTAAAAAGATACATGAATATGGTATTAATAAATCGAAGTAATGTCAAAAGCTCTAATACCGCGTGTTTTCAAAGAAAGCTTCGATGCTGAAAATGCAGTCGGTAACCCTACAGGGCTTAATAACTTAAACCTTGCAACAACGAGTTGGCTTTATAAATACTCTTTGTCACCACACTGCATCGCGTAGCACGAGTCTACGCCATTCGCCGTAGAGGTTCCAATTCCCGCTACCGAATATGGCGTAGCTTTGCTTTGGGTTTTGCAATAAGCCCTTTGGCTACGAAACCAACGCTTTCAATTTTTATCATTCGACTTGCGTTAAATAGAGTAGATTGCCTACTTTCAAACTGGAATATATACACAATAATTTGACGTGAATTTTTCGGCTACTTTGATTAACTTTGACTAAGAATTGAACTTAAATTAACAAAAAATATGTATAGTAGATCCCAATAACAAAGATATACTAATTGTAATGAACTAAGCAGCTATTTTTATAGGAAAAGTGAAGATGCGATGGCAGATTTGGCCATGTCGTGTACTGTAATTACCTCAATAGAGACTCAATCTGATTCTGAACCGTTTCTTCAACCTTACGGCTTTATCAATTCATCTAATTTTTCATAATCTCAAAAGTTAAATTAGAAGGAGTTTTACTGTTGTGTCAGATGGCAAATTATATCTTTGCATGAAGCTTATTATTTTGTCAAATATCAGTTTTTTAAACATCACACGTCAACACAATGTCAGGTTACTTTAATTGAATAAATATATTTATTCTAGATATCATATCATAGTTTTAATACTGCTCTGCACGGTCCGTTTCCTTATTTCCTTATTTCAAATTTACGACATCATCTTCAACTAAATTAATAATGTGTCGCAATAATTATCACTTCAATTCAGTCAGCAAATCGAATAAACTCAAACAAATAGCACGTTCAATCGGTTCATTCACTATTTGTATCTAATTAATCACATTATACTTGCATGTTACATCACGTAGCGCTGCATTCGGTGTCAAAACGTTGTTTTGATTGTTGTTTAGAAGCTAATTTGCAAACAACTAATTTTAACTGTCTCGACTGAAATGCGTGACAGGCAGTTTAAATTTGTTCAGCAAATAGAACCACAAATTCATGTCTGTCAATGAATAAGTTTGAATGTTTTGTTTGCTCGAATTATTTCGATTAGGTCGTTATTAAATTTAATTCATTCCGATCCACGAGTGGATTTATTTATTAGAACTAAGATTATATATTTTGGCAAATTGAACAATAATATACGACAGAAATATATATATTTATATAGATTTCCAGTGTTAGATTCGTTCTTCGAAAAGTAATAATGTTCTGATTGTGAAAAAAATCCAAGAACATTTTTGCGGTATATTAAATTTGAAATCCCACAAATAATTTGAATAATAAAAATATATTGATTGGGGATTCGATAAATTTTCAACAATTTTCCGTTAGCCTTTTTTGGTTTCGTTATATTTACGTACCGCATACATCCAAATATATTCATGAATAAGATCATATAACATATAAAAATATTATTTATATTTGTGAAAAAAGTTTTGGGTTTTCTCAGGCTTTCTCTCAAAGTTTTCATCTACCTTATTAGTTGACTCGTTTTTCTTCTTTGGGGACCTCGAAGGAGAACCTTTTCGATTATTTGCGCTGTTGAATTTTCCTCAAATATTTTAACGGCTTCCACCTTTCGTCCTTAATCTAAAGTACTTTGCGCCTACCGCCGTGTAAACACTGTTTTCATTTGTTAGTCCATTACGCATTTTTGATAATGAATAATTAAGTGTTAAACCGAGATTAAGAAATTATTAAAACCAGATCTGGCGGATTCTCACCGAGTTTACCTTCTTCTCGATAAAAATTCTTAAGATGAATGTTATAATTTGCAAAATTTCAAATATTAAACATCTTCCATTTCTCCATTTCTTTGATCCAAAAGTACTCCATTCAGCACCAACAAAAAATCAGGTAACTGATTTATAACGGAGATATTCCACTCAAAAGATATGCCACATTATATAGACATAGCTATGCAAAACTCAATATTAATAATTTAATATTAACAACGAGTTAATGTTGAATTACTTTCCTTTAAATTTATTGTAACAACATTAACGCAATGGATTTGAATGTAATATCAATTGAATTATATAGAAATCGTGTTGTTTCAGTATAACGTTATACGAGGGTTAGTTTTACTAAGTAATTTTGTCTCCATGGTAGCGTGGTTGGTAGCATCTGCGACTAGGAATCCAGGGAATACCGGCCCGATTCCACATCTTTCAGATTTTTTAAATCCAAAAATGCAAGACTGGATGCTAAGTAAGATGAGCGATTTTATGGCAAACAATTCTCGTGAATATAAATAATGGTTTAAGCAAATAAATATTTTAAACTTACGAATTTAAAACGAGTAATCGCCGTGAATGCAAAAATTAACGTTTTAAAACAGCTTTTTGACTAGTATACGAGATAAATTCGATTATAAAAATTGTGTCCGATAATCTGCTATAATAAATTGAAAATGCTGTCACTCAAATATGATTAACTAAAATAATATATTTCACAAAAGAGGTGTGTCATTTTTTCATCGTATTTTTGATAAATACAACAATTTTCCTGTAAGAGTTGTTGAGACTATAAAGACTGTTTCTTATATTTTTATCTAGATACTCTGTAATAAGAAAACCCTAAAATAATATCGGAAAACTGCTGAGTAATAAAACAATAAGACTTATTATAATGTGATTCGCTACAAGCTTTCTAAGGCTAAACGTAAATCTGAGCCTAACGTAAATATTTCGAGATGAATTTTCTCTTAGCTACGTTGTGTAGAAAAAACTGCCCGAGGCCTGCCTGCTTTGTGAATATAATCGCAAAATTATTAAAACAAAGTGTTTAACAGTTGAGTGCATTCGCTTTCGAGATGGGCCTAAAACAATACCTACATTAATGATTCAAAGAATTTTAAGTTGTATTAACCAAAAACTGAACAAATAACCCTATCGACCATTTGTGTTTGGTACAAATTAATTTAGGTTCGGAAGCGATCTGAATTTTTACAGCCTTTTATAATGTTTATTTATTTGTGATCTTGAGGTTTCCTTTCACCATTTTTAAACCGAAGTTTCGGGTTACAAATTCTACAGTTGTTGATTTTTTTGAATAATTAAAAACAGAAAAAACTGGATCCGTAATGGACTGAGCAGTTCATTCT